>PVJX010027577.1:0-24723 GCA_004027295.1 Dolichotis patagonum | reverse complement strand
CCCAAGCACCTTCACTCAGGCTGGCCCCAAGGGCCACAGGAGTGACCTAACTGCCGGCCTCAGGAACCGAACTCATGTTTCCATTGCCTTCTGAAGTCGTCGTTCAACGCCCGCCTGCTCAGGCATAGAACCGACCAGTGCCCAGGTAGATGGGGTCGGGAAGAGACAACCGGAAGTCTGCGCGCTGCCCTCTGGGAGCCCGCTGGGGCAGTCCCGGCTGGTGTAGGCTGCAGCTTACATCCTACCACCCAGCGGGAAACACAGAACAGAGACTCAGCCTCTCTAATCACGGAGGCCTCACCCGGATTCCAAGCCTTGCCGCTGTTGGAGGGCCCAGGTGGGGTGTGCGCCAGCGTGCGAACGTTCTCAGTGTGCAAGCAGGCCTCTGGGAGATGTAATGGAGCACAGTCCGGGAGAGTGCGCGTAAGCGAGTAAGGTGGAGTGGGCCGGGACAAGGAGGCTCAGCTGCGCAGGTACCGATCTTCTTCCTGAGGCCCCTACGGGGGTCAGGTTGGGTACCCAACCACGCCCACTGCATTCAGTACTTTTGGTTTTTTAGGCTAGGTGGGCTGTGTCGCCCGGGGCGCAGGGCCGGATGCTCCTGGGCCTCGGGATCCAGGACAAGGCGCCCACACAGCTCAGGGAAAGGTGGGGTTCCCCGGCTTGGGGACAAGCCTGACCCTTCAGTGGCTGGAACCCACCTCACCTGCATCCTGTGCACTGGTGACAGGTGGTGACACCCAGAGTTGAGAGGATGGGTACAGACCGAGATCCCACCATGAAGTCGCCTCAAACTTGCACCTTTCTGCAAAATGAGTATACAGCATAAGGAAAGCCCAAGATTTTAGTCCCAGTTTTCAGAAACCCAGAAAACTGCCTTGTCAGTAAATCCTTATTCAATGCTAAGTCAGGTGCCTCCATGTGTGCAGCAAGCATGTATTTAGATGTTCTGTGCCCAGGAGCCCACACAGTCTCTACCACTTGTATCCCACCAAGGGTGGGCAGGGTGACCTCAGAAACCCAAAATACACCACTGAAGAGACAAATCCTGTCTTGGAAACTGCAATTAAGATGGCAACTGGGCAGGAGCAGGACCAGGCAGAATTCTTAGTGTCAGGCATGCAGCATCTAGGGCCAGAGAGAAGGAGAGAAGCTCATCTTCCTTCTAGACTGAAAGACCTTTTGGGGAGCCCATGTGTGGTAGAAAGTAAGCAGATGGTCACCAAAACATAAGACTTCCACCAGTTGCCACTACACATGTTTACTGCAGCTGGGTTCCATTTCCTGCTTTTTTCCCTACTTGTGTTCCTGTAATTCCTGCTAAGACCACCTAGGCTAGGTTCTGGGTCACCACTCTCATTTCACAAAGGCCACAAGATGATGCCAGGATCCCCAGAGCCATCTGGCTTCCTATCAGTAGCAGAATCACCATGGAAATCAATCACCTGTGCTGCCAGAGGTTGTATGCACCCAGGCACTTAGTTTCTATGGAGTAGGGTGGGGAGTTTCAAGGCTGTTCCCACAAGAGGCCAGAAAACCAAGGAATGACCACTGGGCTCCTCACCACTAGGGCCTCAGTAAGTATGCCACCATCCTCACCTGCCCAGACTTGGGGTCGCATGTAGCTCATTCTGGCCCAGGCCTTTGTCCTCACTGTCCCCTGTCCAGAAGCACTCATTAACCAGCTCCATCCCTGTGTCACCTGTACTACTGTCACCATGACTAAAACACTTACCTGCAGCAGGGGAGTTTTTCAAACAAGAATTTATTGACTCTCAGTTCCAGAGGTAGGAAACCTGAGGTACTGGCTGGTTTGGCAGCCCTGATTCCAAGATGGTATCTTAAATGAGATGATCTCTGCAGGGGAAAGAGGTTAAACCTGCCCTTTCATGATGGCATTTATCCCACCCATGAATGTGCCAGAAGAAACCAGCCTTGGTAGGAGTGTTAGAAAAAACATGAAGGTGTAAAATTCAGGGGAAGTGTCCCATGACCACCCTAGCCTTTCTCTGAAGATTGTGTTGTTACCCCAACATTTAAATGTCCAGAATTAAGGCCCAGGAGACAGGAGTTCCCTGGGGTTCACTGGAAGTGGATTTCCCCAGACCCCCCTGGTGAGACTGTCCTATGGTTGACACCATGGTCTTCATCCTGATACCTGAGCAGAGACCTCGGCCTCACTGTATTGGAGTTCTGACCTAAGGACTAAAAGGCAGGAGTAGAAGAGACTCAATCCGGAGCAGTTTGTTATCACTAGTAAATTACAAATAATGTGGAGCAGTGGGTCTAGGTTTTGAATCATGGTTGGTTAGCATCTCCATCTCATTTAGAGATGAGAGGTTTTTTAAAATTTTTTTCTAGGCCTTTATTATGTATGTACAGGTTGAACGTGCCTAATCTGAAAATTCAAAGTCAGAAAGTTTTAGATTTTGGAGCATGTTAAGATTTTCTGATCAGGAGGCATATACTGTAAAGTCTACACAAATATTCCAGACTCTGAAATCAGCAACACTTCTGGTCCCAAGCATTTCACTAACACTGTGCAGATATAATTTTGGCGTACAGGGGCGGACAGGTCAGGCTGGGTAGCTCTGCAGGTATTTCTCTCCCCACTGCCTACCCACCATGAGGACAACTCCTGAGAAGCACAGTCCTGGTGATCCTTGCATGCCCATAATGGTCTGCACTTTTTGATGCCCATCACCCATTTCTTATTTCAAGGGACTTCGCTAATCTAAACTGTTGAAAGACAGGGTTTAACCTATTACCTCCTAAGCTACTCCCCCATATATTTTCTCCAGAAGGTCCCCAGGTCCCAAAGGAATACCTGACCCTAACACCCCACTGGGCACAGCTGAGGAGGACACTTGCTTTTTTGGGAGGTGGTAGTAGTACTGGGAATCGAACTCATGGCCTTGCACTTGCCAGGCAGGCACTGTACAACTAAGCTATATCCCCAGCCCAAACTTGCATATTTGTGGAGCAAGTGACCTTTGAGGACATGGCTACTGACTTCCCCAGGAGAGTAGGGACAGTTGGAACCTGACCAGAGGATTCTGTACCATGATATGATGCTGGAGACCTTCAGGTTCCTGTTGTCTGTGAGTGAAGCCAAACCCATATCCCTGATGGTCTTCTGACAGCACAGGTTCAAATTCTCCTGGGTTAAAGATGGAGGTAGGGCTCTAAGTGCAAATACCTGTGTCTTATCCTTCAGGAGGACACTGTAGTGAGGAAACATTAAATACGATCCATTTGCCAACAACATGAACCCAGAGAAACAGGGTAGAGGAGACATAATGATCCATTTGTAGAACCCCCAAAATAGGCCAGAGTGTTGTCAGGGAACCCCCCCTCCCTCATACTTTGTCTTGTTTCTACATACCTGTGTTGTAGTCTTTTCAGGTTGTTGTAACAGAGTACCTTAGACTGGTTAATTTATAAGCAACAGAAATGTGTTACTCAGGGACATCCCAGGTCATGACAGACAACAGCTATTCCCCATGTTCAAATAGAGGCCCATCACCAGGTCCAGGAAGGATGACCAGTGTGGGAGAGGGCCACAAAAGAGTCCCCTTCCACAGTAAAAACCAGCTCTCACCCACTATGTTAGCATCCCATTGCTGCTGTAATATTACCACAAAACTTCTGGCTTACAGCATGCTATATTCGGAACAAAGGAAATGGGTCTTCCTGGCTGTGATCAGTGTCAGAAGGGTAGGTTTCCTTCAGGAAGCTGCAGGGAAAAATTCACTGTTGTGCATTTTGCAGCTTCTCAAGGCTGAACACATTCCTTGGCTTTTGGCATTGCCCTGACTTGTAGGGAGCCATTGAAGCTGGAGATTGATCATATATATGGGGCTAAAACAAGCAAGCCCAGAAAAAGCAGAGAAACCAAAACAAAGTATGTAAACAAGTTGTTCCAGCACTGAGAAGGCAGGGGCCCCAGGCCTGCCAGGCAAACAAGGTGCTAGGCAGTGGGGTTGGAATTGATACTTTTCTTTGGAGGGTATAAATAAACATGCTGCACTGATTGAGCAATTCCTTTCCACCCATCAAGTGGATAAGGGCTCCATCTGACCCCAGCTTTGTCTTTTCTTTATTTTTCTCATCCTCTCGCTGGTCCTTAACCGCAAGAACCTCAGGAACCGCAACCCAAGCGCCACTGACTGACCTCCTCATTTTCTGTCCACTTCTAAGGACCCTGGTGACTCACAAGAACTGGGTGATCCAGAACAGTCCATCATCATGTCCCATGATTAGCAACCATAATTGTATCTTGCCATGTATGGTAATAGCATATGTACTCTGAGATCACAACATGGACATTTTTGGGAGCCATTATTCATCTACCCACACCAGCTTGGCCTTGTTTGTTTTAGACTTGGAAGCTAGAAAGACACCAAACTATTAGTCCTAAAGCAAGACATCTCCAAAGAACTGCCCCACAGTGCTGTTCTGGTGGGAAAAAGGGCATCTGAGAGTGGTGGCATGGATGCCTTGTGAGCCCCAGGGTGCAGGCAGCCTTTGTGCCAGTAACAATACTCACATGGGAATGAGCGTGAGGACAGCCTGAATCTGAGCCCAGTCTCCCAGCTCAATCAATGACACCTGGGTGGCACAGCCCACATCTGTAGGGAACACATGGGAAAAGGAAGCTGGACTCCAAGATATGCACTCAACAGAAAACCTACACAAAGGAGAAAGTCTATAAATGCCAGGACTGTGGAAAGGCCTTCAGCCACAGCTCTGCACTCATTGAGCACCACCGAACACACACAGAAGAGAGACGTTATATGTGTCCCACATGTGGAAAAGGCTTCCAAAGCAGCTCAGCACTTAGCAAACACCAGAGGATCCACACCAGGTGTGCTCAGTGTGGAAGAACCTTCAACTAGATCGGCCCCCTGGTCCAGCACCAGAGGACACACACACGGGAGAAGCCCTACCAGTGCAGCGAGTGCAGAAGGCCTTCAGCCAGAACACACTGCTGAACACGCACCAGAGGATCCACACTGGGGAGAAGCCCTATGGGTGCCAGGAGTGTGGAAAGACCTTCAGCCACAGCTCATCACTGAGCCAGCATGCGCACACACATGGGTGAGAAACCCTACGAGTACCATGACTGTGGCAAGGCCTTCCAGCAGAGCACCCACCTCACCCAGCACCAGAGGACACACACCAGGGAGAAACCATATGACTGCAGCGAGTGTGGCAAGGCCTTTAGCCACAGCTCATTCCTTACCAAGCACCAGAAGACTCACACTGGGTAGGCCCACTCACCTGTGCTGGAGATATTGGACCCTATAAGCCATAGTTCATTATAGCCTTCTCTTACACACACACATACATGCACACTTGTCAGGCTGTCAGACACCCTCAGGGTCTATGTTGATTGAAAGAATCTAAACAGCAGGCAAATATAGAAATAACCAACACTGAGGCCTGGACCCTGGACCAACCAAGCCTGGACCCTGACTCTACAAGTAGCGGCCTCCTTTGACAACCCATAGGAAGTGGTTTGCTAATCTATTCCTTGGTTGCTTTTGTCTTCAACTGTCACTTGTGCCTTAAAGTCAGTTAGGTTACTTTTCCTAATCATAATGATGGTATGCTGTAAATTTCTAGTTGACTCACAATTTATCTCTTGTGACTGTGTTGCAAATAGTCTTCCAGTACAGTTCCTTGATAGGCTTCTGGAATAACTTTCTGGAGTTAGTTTGATTGTTATTTTAAAATTAAAGAGAGTTGGGGTAAATCGTGCATGGTAGCACTATAGAAGAGAAACAATGCAAACTACATGGATGACTTTAATACTGGATTAGTCCCATTTGAAAACTAGGAGCAGTACACATGCTGATTTAACATGTCAGTAGAAAAAAATTATTCAGCTAACCATTCTTTCTGTGCACTGCATCTTTGAAACCTAGCACACACTTCACACTTGCAGTGTATCTCTTTTGTAGCTCACCCAACATACACAGCCAGCCAAGAGAAATGGGGCTGTGCGATTCAGGAACTTCGGTCCTTTGAGCAGCTGTCTCCCCTTTTCTCTGGTGCTTCTGTCTTTGGGTAGATGCACTAGAAGACCAGATTCTGTAAATGGCATGATGGCTTCTCCTGGGTCAAGTGTATAATTATGTAGTATTTCAGAAGCCTGTGAGTCTATTCCATTAATAAAGACAGCAAAGGTGCATACTGACTCACAGCAGAATGCTGGAGGGCAGCTGGCAGACAAGGGAGGCTGGGGTCAGAAAAATAATCATTCTGAAACCACCATGCTGAAGACTGATTTGGGCAAGAATAATCAATGGATGCTACATTTAGAGGCAGAATTTCAATGAGGGGAATACTTGCATGAGTTTAAAGTATCTGCCCACAGATTGCTTAGAGTGCAACTGGTGGAGAACTAGAATACTGACCAGGTCAGCAAATGAGGCACTGCAATAAGAGAGATATGTATGCTGCATCCCCAGATGGCAGCCAGTGGGGTACACACAGGCAAACCATGAGCTTGCCGGGTAGTGTTAGGAATAGGCACATCAGGGTTAGCAGTGAGCACATGTACTTTGTGTACTATTTTTATTTTGTCCCTTTTCTATAAGTCTGAACTTACTTTTAAACAAAAAGTTTTATAAGTAGTATAAACAAAGGTATGTAGAGTGGTACACACTAGTACTCTGGGAGGTTAAGGCAGGAGGAACACAAGTTTGAGCCCCTCCTGGACAACTTAGCAACTTGGTGAGACTGTCTCAAAATAAAAAAGGGCTGGTAGCTCAATGTGAAGGTTGTAGGTTCAATCTCCAGTACTGGAAAAAGAAGTATAAACAAAAAAGGCAGACATCTGCCAGTGTGCTAAATGAGACAAGAGAAACAAGCAGTGGAGTACAGAGCTTCACAGTAACAAAAGGATTAAATTATGGCCCCAAGTGGCTCTTGAAGTTTCTGAGGTGAAGCACCAACAAAGGATGAAAAAAGAAAGACAAAGCTGGGGTTAGGTGGAGCCCTTATTCTCCAGATGGGAGAGAAGGAACTGTTCAACCACTGTAGCAGGTTTATTTATGCACTCAGATGATGTCAGTTTCAACCCCACTGCCTAGCAACTTGTTTGCCTGGCTAGCCTGGGCCCTTTGCCTTCATGGACTGGAACAGCTTGTTTAGGTGGTTTACTTTGGGCTCCCTGTTTTCAGGGCTGGCTTTGCTTTAGCCCCACACATGTGATCAGTCTCCAGCTTTAATGGCTCCCTACACTGGATGCATCTGGAGGAAATCAATGGCAGTGGGAGAAGACAGGCTGACATGTCACAGTAGGAATTGGAGTTGAGAGGACAAATTTAGGATTTTGCCCACCAGAGCCCCACTCTGCTTGGGTTCAGGGTTGAACAGGCTATAAGGGAACTTGATACAGAAATCGTGGTGGAGACAGGCAGCTGAGTAGAGCACTGAGCCCTGTACAAGCCATGGTGGGATCCTTCCTCTTGAAGCACACAGAGTGCAGATGAATGAATGGGGACTTTTCCACATGCTTCCAGGCCCTGTGGATAGCAGAACTCCAAAATAGATGGAGCCATGTTCCTGAGTCACTGCAAGGTGCAGAGCACCCTTCCCACTCACACACAAGCAACACAACAGCCACAAAAGACTGTAATGTGAGTGAAGAAATACTTTAAGTCTCTGTGATTTGAGGGTTGTTACACAGAATGCCTGATCACACAGTGACAGAAAGAGGCACCCACTTCTGTATCTACAAGGAGTAACTAAATTAATACCCAGGCAACAGAAACAATGCGGTAAGCTGAGATTCAGTGTAAAATCAAAAGATCACCTGATGGAGCCCAAGGAGTTTAATTCCCATTGCTCAGGCAAACAGATGGCTTCATCAACCTTTTAGTATTTTCAACCCATTTTGATCTCAGTCCCCTAATAAGAAATACACTTCAGGGCTAGGGATATAACTCAGCAGCATAAGCACCTGCTTTGCAAGCGCGTGGTTATGAGTTTGATCCCTGGTACTGATTTAAAAAAAAAAAAGAAATACACTTTACATGGTATCCAGTTTTCATATTTAGATACACAGCTAAGAAGTTTCACAAGAGTATTTGCCTTCACTACACAATGCATTCTGATCTATTCTACTCTGCTTTGTTGCTTTGTAATGCCAGTGGCCATCCAATGAACTGGATCTCACAATTCATTAATGGGCTGGAGCCTACACTTTGAAAACTGTTACTAGGCCCCAAACATGTTGGGGATCTTTGCCAGTCACTCCACACAGGTAAACACATAGGAGTTAAAAGAAACAGTTTCCATCCTTGGGGATTTAGAAATGAACTTGACTTCATGTATTTAAGCCAAAACATCTGTCAAGAATTCTGCTTGAACAAACTTGGAGAGTTCCACAAAGAGCAGCAGTCAAAACAAAGATGACTAGGAAAGCACCAGCAATCACACATTTAAGGCAATTCTACACTCTGCACAACATCAAATGACTCCACCTGTGGGGTGGCACTGAAGTGGCTGTGGAAGAAAGCAGCTTACACTCTGTGAGCATCTGCCCAGAGTTCCTGGAAGCAAAAGCACTTCTGAGTGCTTTAGGCAATCTTAGGACACTGACATCAAAAGACATCACAGGAAACCGCCATCCACAAGCACACTTCTGGATTCCCAGCCAGACTAAACTGTCCTCTCCCTGGATGCTCACAGCACCTTCCACACAGAGCTGCAGTCCTCCTTGTGCAGACTCCGGGCCTCTTCCTTCTCCTTGAGACTCCCAGTGCTCAGCGGCCAAGTCAAAGGGTTCCTAGGAGTCTGGGCAGGCATGGTGCTTCTTGCTATTGTGGCTGCTGTGGTGTTCAACAAGGTGGGCGATCCATGCAAAGGCTTCCCCGCACTCACTGCAGGGATACGGCTGCCCACGGCTGGCTCCTGCCTCAGCCCCTGCAAGGCTGAATGCTGAGGTGGGGCCTGAGGCCTGTTCAACTACTGACCCTAGGCTGTCTGTGGCCCGCTCCTTCCTCACACTGCTGGAGGCATACTTGGGCCTTTCCCTGTCCTCATCCCCATCGTCATCCTCTGGATGGGGCCTCTTTTTTCCAGCACCTGGCTGCAGGCTCACCAGCCCCACTGCAACCTTGTCCTGCTCCTCCAGTGGTGGCTTGGCTCCAGGCCTGCATTCCTCCTCTCCCTGATCATCCAGAGCCTTCTTGGGTTCCTCTAAAGGGTTCATGGGAACATCCTCAGCAAGCTTGTCTGTCTGTCAGCACCTCATTCCCAGAGACGTCCTCACACACAGCCCATTCACCTTCCTGATGCCCGCCGTCACCTGCAGTGGGTCAGCATGTGAGCAGCCCTGGCTCTCAAGGCCCAAGAGATGGAAGCTGCTTCCAGCACAAAACTGGGAAGAAAGTGAGGCAAAAACCTGAGCAAGAGGAAGAGGAAATTAGATGAGAGCAGCAACCCCCTTCCCAACTATAGCAAGACCACATTGCTGCCTGCAGTCCAGCAGGTATCACAGCACTGCTGGCTTGGAAGGTGGCCCCCTGCCCTTTGATCAGTACCCTCTACCTGTCACTGAGTCTCACTTCCAGCCTGCCATGCAGCCCCAGTGGCCATGTAGCCATCAGCACAAGCGTAAGGAGTGGAAACACTTGTGCTTCCTGCTAATAAGATGAGACCTGAGCAGCCTTTTGGAACCAGGAAGTGATGTGGCAGTGGACAGCCATGAGACAGGGAACCCACCTCTGTCAGCAGGAGGCACCAAGTGTGCCCTCGGGCTGAACCAGCTGGTTACTCCCATGCTTCCCTCCACCATGTGACCTGCTGGAAAACAGTACATTAACATGCACAAAGGTACAGAAAGGCTGGTGCATGCCTCCCTCCTGAAGCTCAACTGCCTCTGTGCCTAAGGAAGCCAGGACAGCCCCATCTGGTCTTTCCAGCAGTGGTCAGACCCGTAGAAGACTATGGTGCCCTCAGGGCCAGCGGAAAGCAGAACAGCCACACAGGTGAACCCAGTCAACCCACATATACCTGCTCTTCTGTTCCACCGGGGTGCCCAGTTTCAGGATGGCTTGTTATGCAGCAAGAGATCATGAAATAACAGTACTGCCACCTTCTGCTCTAATACAGAGGGTAAGATGACAATGAGAGGCCCATGAAGACCCAGCCCTCCCCTAGCCAGCCGTCCTGCCCTGCCAGTCACCCGCCCTGACCTCACCTGGGCCACTGTCTTCTGGCAGGTCCAGGTCCTCCAATCCAGCCTCCTTAGTCTCCAGCCTGAGTACCACATCAGGCTGAGAAAGCTGGTATCCTGCATGGGTGAAGAGCACCACAAAAGATGGAGGAAGCAGCTGATGGTCTCCCATCTCCTCTACACCAAGCCCTACCACAACTGCCTGCCATCAGAGCCCCAGAACCTAGAGGTCCTGAGGACAAGGCAGTAGCAGGGACCAAGAAGAGGGTCTGATGGGGCATGAAGAGGTGAGGAGCCAGGGGAAACAAGTCATAGAGCAGAATGCAGAACTGGGTAGAGGTATAGCTCAGGAGCACAGTGCTAGCTTAGCAAGTGCTAGGCTCCATTCCCACTGCTGACCAAACTTTGTAATAACTAAAAAGGGCTCCATCCAGCAACCTCCCTGCCAAGGAGGGTAACCAACTTTTATGGCAGAAAAGAACGAAAGACCGGGCTGGGGATTTAGCTCAGTGGCTTAAGTACCTGCCTGGCAAGTGTGAAGTCATAAATTCAATCCCTGGTACCAAAAAAAAAAAAAAAAAGAATGAAAGATCATCTCTGCAACCAGGGAGGGTGACAGGCAGGGGCCATGTGGCTCAGGTTGAGCTCAAAGGCCAGATTGTGAGGGTGGGCAGGGACCTTGCCAAAGGACCCAACACATTTAAGTTCAAATACACGGGAGACAGCCTTGGTGTCCACCCAGCCCTGGGACTGGAGGGGAGCACAGCCAGGAAGGGCCTCACCCCCACAGAAGCAGCTTCCTGTAGCTCTGCAGGTTCTCCTCTGAAGGGTCCAGGTGTTCCCACACTCCTGAGGGCAGGGGCTCCTCTGAGAATGACTTAGGCTTCTGGAACAGCAAGGTAGCCAGAGCTAAGGACTGTACCCTTTCTAGACACAGCCCTTCAGCCACCCAGATCTCTGACCTCAGCGGCATAAGCCACCACCCTCCTACGGGTCTACTTTCATGACCCCAGAGGACCCCAAGGAGGGACAGTGCCAGGTCCTAGGGCCACAGTGGCCCCCACCCACCTCCAGCTCAGCTTTGGCAGGGCAAGTCTCCCTGGACTTTTCTCCCCCAACACTCCCCTGCTCCAGAAGCATGGACTCCAAGGTGGGCCAGGCTGCGAGGAGGGAAGGCAGCACTGAGGAAATAAAGTCTTTGTGACTGGGAATTTCAAAATCCCACTCCCGCCCCTGCACAGGCCCAGGGTAGCCTTATCACTGCAGGTCTTGGACACTGCCTATCTGTAACTTTCAGTGGCCACACACACATATGCACACACACAAAGAAAAAGAAAAAAGAACCACAAGGGCATTCAGGCTCCATAGAGGCCAGTTAGAGCTAGGAAACGGAGGCACTTCTTTTACCCACTGGGTTGGTAAAGTGCTGAAATAGATGTGGGCAGGTAGGGAAACCTCCTTTTCCAGCACTGTAGACACAAAACTTTGGGGAAACCACATGAATATCTACTATAGGTAAATGTTAGTGGCTTGAGGGACCCGTCCTCAGCACAGAGGAATATCACATGCAGCACACAGCCAGGGCTGCCTGCTCTGATGAAAGGCCAGGCTCAGGTAACTGCACACCCGCAGCCACCCAGAAACTGCTGCTGCACAGCAAGCACTGGGTATCAGCACGCCATGCCCCAGCCCTGCACACATACAAGGCACAGACTCACAACACTTCCCAGAGGGCACAAGCAAGGGGAGACTACTTTTCTACATCAGTGTTTTCTTACCATCTGTGGAAAACATGCATGATCAAGCCTCCTTCACAAGAAAAACTTAATTAAAAATCAGCACATCTGCGAGTCTTAAGAACCTGCAACCTGCGAGGATAGGCCATCTGTAGCATGCACTCCCGCCTCCTCCTCCCCAGCAAGGCAGCACCCACAGCGTGGCACAGCTCAATGTTGGGGCCCCAAAAGTGCCCAGCCAACCTGGAAACAGCAACAGATCCGAGTGCTGCTCATACACTCCCTTGCTGAACTCAGAGGATGACCCCCTGGGGGAGCACAGCAACATCCCTGTTCACAACCAAAGGAACAGTGACACGGAGAGGCAGAGGCCCCAAAGTTCCCAGGCCCTGTTACCACCTATCCCTTGACCTCACCCTCACCCACAAAGAAAACCTCCAGCCAGCAATGCACCACAATGTTTACCCAGTTTTTAAGACACTGGTTCCTGCCTTTGACTGCCATTTCTTCTTCCAAACATCTGGAAAAGATGCAGGAGCCCAAGTAGCCATTCTGGCCCACGAGGCAACCCTAAAGCTTGCTTAGAGCCTGGGCTGCTCCTCTCTGCCCTTCCTAAATGTGGGAAAACTAAACTCTCATAACACCTAGTGCTGTGGCTTCCAATCCTTCCAGGCCTACCTCCCTGCTTCTACTCAGGCAGGCCCTTCTGGGGCAGCAGCTTCACCTGGCTCACCCAGGATGTTGGAGAGGTCATCTACCAGGGAGGCTGCTTTCTTGCCATTCTCAGGATACTCGGCCACCACCCAGGGATGGATCCTGTCAGGCAGGATGCCCAGGAACTGCTCCAGCACCAGCATCTCCAGGATCTCCTCCTTGGAGCAGGACTCAGGTCGCAGCTACTGTCAGCACAGCTCATGGAGCTGCAGGGTCTGATGCGGCCCTGCTGCTTCCTGGTAAGCAAATTCCCGGAAGCGCAGGTGGGAAAACTCGAGTTCCACAGGAGTCCTCTCATAGCCAGTCTCAGCCTCAGCTTCAGCATCAACCTCAGCCACATCCAGGTTGACTTCAGCATCAGTGTTAGCATCATCACTGACCTCAGCCACATTGGTGTGGACCTTGTACGTGATCTCAGCTCCACTGGCATCAACCTCAGCATCAACCTCAACCTCAGCAGCATTGGCATGGACCTCATCATTGACCTCAACCTCAGTGGCCTCAGCATGGACCTCAGCAGCATCAGTGTTGACCTCAGCACTGGCATGGACCTTGGCCATGTTGGCACTGACCTCAGCCACATCAGCATTGACCTCAACCTTAGAGGCATCAGCACGGACCTTAGTGTCATCAACACAGACCTTGGCAGCATCACCACAGTCCTCCACTGCATGAGAAAAGACATCAGTGGCATCAGTATGGTCCTCGGCACAGACCTCAGCAGCATCAGCAGAGACCACAGAGGCACTGGCATCAGCAGCATCTGCACGGACCTCAGTCACATCAGCAGGGACCTTGGTGGCACAGGCATGGACCCTGACCTGGACCTCAACCTCATCAGCATGGACCTCAGCTGCATCAGCATCGACTTTGACCACATTCTCATGAACCTCAACAATGGCCTCAGCACGGTCCTCAGCCTTGGCCTCAAGCTCAGCATCAGCTTCAGCCTTGGCCTCAGCCTCAGGTTTAGGTTCCCCTTGCTGGGCTGCATCTTCTGAGCCCATTGTGGGTGGTTCTGGGGATATTGGGGAGCTCCTGGGAGAGGCCACAGCCTTCTCCAGAGGTAGCATCTTGCCAGGCCTACACCAGAAACGTGACCATGTCTAGCCAAGGGCACAGCAGAGACACGCAGGATGACAGGTGTCCAGGGGAGGTCAGCCAATGCCAGGACCCAAGGACCTGCAGGGACAGCACTAAGATTGATGCCACACGGTGAGCACACAGGGAATCATGAGGAGCCTTTTCACGAGGCCATGGGCTGCCACACCCAGCAGAACTCCAGCTTTGTTCCTATGCAGGTAAAAATTAACATAAGCACAAAGAGCAGCTCATTTAGTAAGAATAGGATCCCCACAGTTTTCTTAAAAACTTCAGGATATGATGAGAAAGAACAATTATAGGACAACCTCATTATAAACCAAATGAAATAGCCTTATAGTAAACTCATTCCAAACATGCATGTAACATACATGATGTAGGTCACATCATATCAGACTTGAGTTTATCAAGAAAGGGAAGGTCTGTTTCACATTTTAAAACATGCTATGGAGACTTTGGTTCCCAGTGACAAGGAAGGATTAGGTATCAGGATGTCCCTCTCTTTAAACCACTAAAGACCTGAACTAAAGTCTGTATTTAAGCAAAGGAGTGGAAGCTGTGCAGCCCTGCTGGAGCTGGGTGCACAACCAACCCCTACTTCTGGAAGTGTCAGAGGCCTGCAGACCTGTGCCGATCCATCCACAGAATCAGGGGTGGGATCAGGAGTTGGCAGGGTGGGGATGACAGGATATGGAGGAGACTGAAGGGTGAAGTTCAAATGCAGGTCTCAGCCAGCCCTTTGCACACTCCAGTTGAATCCCAAAGGCAGGAGAGTACCACCTGCAGGACACACACACACTCAAGAGAAGCCAGGACTCAAGACATTCAGATGAAGCCTTATTGTAACTGTGGGCAAACAAAGTGAGCTAAATAGACCAAGCAGCCACAAGGGGCCTCAGGCCTCTGAAGTCCACACTGCAACTGGCAACTTTGGGAACCTGCAGGGATGGCAAGAGGGGGACTCCCCATACACCATCAGGGGAAGTAGAAAGCCACACCTGAACCCAAGGCAAGCATTGCCCTTTGTGGAGCCATAGAAAGAAAACACTTTCTTTCAGACACATATTGAGAAATCCAAGAAAATCTCTGCATGACCACAGTTGCCATGAGAATGTCTTCTGAGCAACCCTACCCACTTTTACAGAGAAAACTGTTGAAATTAACTGATAAGGGAGCAAGCATTGCTGACCATTTCCAAGTACAGTCGGGGTCTGTGCTGACATTTCTTCACCAATACCCACGGTGCCAGGACTTCAGGACTGAGGAGGTAAAATGGAATGTCCAGAACAGTCAAATCCAGAGAAGAAAATGACTGTACTGCTGTACTATGGGGTGAGGACAAACCACTAATGGGTATATGACTTCTTTTTGTCATGATGAAAATATTATAAAATTAACTACAGGGGCCGGGGGTTTAGCTCAGTGGTGTAAGTGCCTGCTTGGCAACTGCGAGGTCATGATTTCAATCCCCAGTACAAAAAAAAAAAAATTAACTACAGTAATGGTCATGCAACTCTGCAAACACAAAAAAGCAATGAACTTTCCACTTTAAAGAGAAGAACTTTATGGCATGTAAGTTATATCTCCATAAAGCCTTTTAAAATGTTGGCAGAGACCCAACCTTCAATAGTTTTCTACTCCATCTGTGGCTAGTAAAGCAGGGGTCAGAGGTAAATGTAGAAATCTAAATGCTGGGAAGACAACCCATACAGGACTCCATTTCCCTCAAGAAAAAGAGAACCACACCACCAAACACCATAATCATCACCACTGTTATCATTGCATTATCACCGTCTCCATCATCACCACTGTCAGCACCAGCACTACCATCATCACCACTACCTCTCACCATAGCCATTATATCTATCACCACCACCATCACTGTCATCCTCATTAATACCATCACCACTATCATCACCATAACTATCATTATCATCATCACTGTCATTCCCACCATTAATACCACCACCAGCATTACCATCACCATAGCGACCATCATAACAATTATCACCATCACACTATCACTACCACCACCACCACCACTACCATCACCACCATTAACAGCACTGTGGCCATTACTGTCACCATCTCAACCATTATCACTACCACCACTATTATGACTACCACCACCATCATCATTATTCTCCACCAGCATCACCATCGCCATCAATTACTAACACCCCTCCCTTCTGGCCACAACTCCCTCCTCCCATTCATCCCATTCCATTTCCTTCATCCACTCTCTCCTGACTTTGCCCCAATCCACTCTCCAATCTTTCCTTATCTTCTCCAGGGCTGGGCTCTGAAGTGATCCCTCCAGGACCCCTTCCCTCTACATTCCCTGCATGCTCTCTCTTACCCATCCCTACACCCTCTCCACTGTTTAACTGCTTGTTAACTACCTCCCCTGCTGAATGTGAGCCCAGGAGAGCAAAGGTTCCTGGGCATTGCATAGCTCAGTGTATGGCTGCATAAATTCTACTTTTTGCATCTCTGACGGCATGTCTGTGCCTAATGGCTTATGGAACCTCATATCCATCTACCTAGAACCATGATCTATTTGGAGGCTAAATGGAAAAACGCCAATACCTGGGCCACAAGGTGCAATTTCACCTACTCTCCATTATGGCAGTACCCACCCAGAGCCCCTTGCTCACACTCCATCCCCGACTCAGACACATACACACAGACCTGACCAGCACCTACCCACTTCACATTCAGTACATTCTCAGGACTTTCCCACCACTGAGGCGTGGACTGCCTCAGTGATTTTCCTTACAGCTTTGTTGAGTAATTACTGAGTTCTCCGGCTCCATCATGCCACTGTCCCCATCTGACTTTTCACTTGCTGTTATCTTCTGGCTAGTCATAGCAGTCTCATGTTTCATATCAAACTCAGCCATTATAAAATAAATTTCTGAGTTCAGGAGCCTGGTTAAAGTGTCTCCTTCCCTACCGCTTTCATTCATTCTCCTGGGGTTAGGAATAGCAAATGTAAACAATCAGGTGGAGAAGATTTGCAGAGGTGCACATTCCTGGTGGCAGCTACATGATTCTGCCTTATTTTAGTCTGACAGCAGAGCCCTTTGCAAACTCATAGCCTGGCATGCTCCCATATATTTCAAAAACAGGTCACTGACTAGGTGGCTTGCCAATCTCTGTACCAAACTCTACTTTTTAAGCCATGCTTTGTGTTTTGTTTTGTTTTGTTTTGTTTTGTTTTGTTTTAGTACTAGTGATTAAACCCAGGGTCTTCACACTCAGATTCAACCCCAGCCTCTTTTTGTCATTTTGAGATAGGGGCTCAAGGAGCAGCCAAGTTGCCCAGGTTGGACTCAGACTTCTTATCCTCCTGCCTCAACCTCCCAGTGGTGGGATGACAGCTTGTCCTATCTCTGCTTCAGCTGGCCAATCTCTTGGTGGAGTGGCAATGCCAGCACTAGCTAGTCATCATGCAAAGGACATAGTTCTTCATGGCCATTTTGCCTAACTCCTCTGCGTAGCTGTCACAGGGATGTGTGCCCTGTAAAGCCTGTCCACACAGGTAACTGTGCCCTTGCCCACAAGTACCTGTACAGGGCTCACCCATCAGGCCCTGCCCAGGCCTCTGATGACTCCTCTCCTCAGAACTTCAACTACCTGAAGTCGGGGCCAGGCCTGTGGCCAGGAGCAGCCCCAAGGAGCAGGTGAGGAAATAAGAGGCACAGAGCAGAGGGCTGGGGCCTGGACTCCCCTCCACTCTTAAGCATGAAGGTGGCATGAGGCCTTTAGCCAATAGCTGGACAAATCATAAAAATAGGAAGCCCTCTCCCAAGTCATAGCACAAGAGGGACACCTCAGATCTGGGGACTGGCAGGGCCATCTGCAGGGAGCTGTGAACCTCCTGAGGAAGCCACCTCGGCAACCCCTAACCCCAGCCCACCCGCCTTCAAGACACCCATAGCAGCTGAGGTTCTTGAGAGGTGTCCCCCCAGCAAGAAGCTGCTTACACTGGAAAACAGCCTGTCCCCATCAAACACATCCCTCTGTCCCCCTTTCTGCATGGCCCAGTGTTGGGACCAGAAGGACACCAGACCTCATTGGCCTCTTTTGACCCTACCTCTGTCACTTGGATGTCCCTGTACAATGATGTCCCTGTTGGACCCACTGGGACAAGCCCACTTGAGCAAGCCACACTTTAGCACCAGGTTTCTCCCTGGATAGGACACAGGGAGGTAGGACTGGCCCAGCATTTGCCCTGGATTTTCCAGGTGCGCAGCTCCGTGGCTTCAACACATGGAGAGGTGTGGATATGTCCTGAGCTGGTCTCTTGAGGTGCAGGAGCTGAGGCAAAGTCACAATGGTGGGTGGCTGGCTGAGCCCTCTGGAACCCTAGGACAAATCCCCTTCACAGAGCAGCGTAGTCTTGAGGCTCCTCAGGACTCCACCTCAGGGCTCCTCTGGGACCCACTTTGTAGACTCTCAGCTGTTCCATCCAGCAAACCACCACAGCTCCTCCTCAGGGTCCTGTAAACAAAATCCCACCACACATCAAGAGAACCCCCTGGTACCTCCCAGGTCACAGGCCTGAAGACCACCCATAGATACTACTCCCTGGGCCAGTGAGATATCCCAGCATCTCCCCTGGACTCACCCACAGATTAGTATGCATTACTTAAGGGAAAAGTGACCTAGGCCTGGTCCTACACACCTGTAATTTGAGTACTATAGGAGGCTGAGGCAGGAGAATCACAAATTTGAGCCCAACCTGGGCATCCTAGTTACTTAACAAGATTCTATCTCGAGAAGTGAAAAAACCTCTGAAGATGTAGCACAGTGCAAAGGCCTTGAGTTCAATACCCAGTACCACAAATGAAAAGAAAAACAAGCACAGACAGGAGTGGTACTCAAGAAACTGAGGCAGGAGGATCTCGATTTTCAGGCCAACCTGGGCTACACATAGTGAGATGCTTTCTCAAAAAACAAGAACAACAAAAAGCTCCAAAAAATAAATAAGGTAGACCTTTAAAAGAAAAATACAGAGTGGGGAATCATCATTAATATCTCAGTTGCCCCTGGGCATTTTGGCATGCACCTATAATCTCAGCACTAAGGAGGCTGAGGCAGGAGGATTGCTGCAAGGTAAAGGTCATCCTGGACTCCAGAGTGAATTCAAGGTTGGCCTGAACTACATAGTGAGACCATGTCTCAATAAGTACATAAATAAGATAAACTCTCAGCTGCCACCTGAGGTTCCTACAAAGAACATACACTCTGTCCTGTCATGAGGTCACACAGGACCAGATAGATGCTCTGCACAACTGGTCTGGGCTCTGCAAAGTATCAAGGTCAGCTTTGGCAAAGAAGCTACAAACCCAAAGACTAGGAGAAGAAAGAACTTGGTGCAATACAGACAGAATAGCTGAGATCACAGACACTGTCAGGATGGGGAGGATGAAGGTGGAGCCCAGAATGCTATGATGTCCACCCTGGCCTCAAGAAGTCCATTAAGGTACAAGTTGAATGTAAAATGGGAAGAGTGAAGTGGGGAGGAGGCAATGAAGTCAGGAAAAGGGCAAAATACTAATGGATAAATGGACAAAAGGCACACAGAGTTCCGCAACCTTTTAGTGAGAAAGTTTTTAAATTTTACAAGGAAAAGCCAATCTTCAGTGGTCTTCAGCCCCTCTGCCTTCCCTCCACCAGCAGCACCAGGGAGACACACACACCCATCCCACCCCAAGCCCTCAGGTCAGCACCAAGGCCAGGACTCTCATTTCTGTCCTTTTCCTACCATAAGGGCTCCTGGTGGGAGGTGTACCCCTCACTCCAGCAGAACCACCTGCAGGAAGCTGGGAAGCGGAACACACACACAACCCCGCCAGACCATTCTCACTCAATCTCCCCTGCCACTGCTTCCATCCTGGGGCACCCTCAGTCGGGCCACTCAGGTACCCCAAGAAGAGTCCTCATCCCTCCCTAGCCTAATTACCTACCAAAATTCCCTCACCTCTTCCAGCTCAATTCCAGTCTTCCCCATGCTACTCCAACCCAAGCATCCAGGGGCCAGGCGCTCCTTCAGCCACACCAACACTGCATGAACTGTATGCTGGGTACCTGGCACGTGTCCCCACTGCCACCTCCCACTGTGGTGAAGGGCACCTCGGGGCCACAATCCCACCCAAGGACAAGCAGACTTCTCTCCCAAACCCACAGTGGGGCTGTGGGGACAGGACCCCAGGCCACACTTCCGCCAAAAAGTCCCCAGAACTCCTCTCCTGTCCCCACACTGGGGCTGGGAGTAACCTGGGCCGCAACCCCACCCGAGGGTCCCCAGCCATCCCCTCTCGGTCCCTCATTTGGGGGCTGCACCCCGGGCCGCGCTTCCGCCCGAGGCCCCTAGACCCCTCTTCCTGTCCCCCACACTCCCACCAGAGGCGCCCTCACCCTCCGACCCCAGGCCGCGCCCAGAACCCCCGAGTGACCTGGCCACGCGCTCACAGCCCGGTCAGGAGTAAGCCCGAAGGCGGACCCACCTGCTGCGCAGCGGCGCAGGGCCGGTTCCGCGGTCCCCAGCCCGAGCCGCGCGCTGGCCGCCTGCCAAGGTGCGCTTGGGCGCCGACAAGCCCCACGGACTGCGACTCCCAGAATGCTGCAGGGCAACCGCGCGGGTGGAACGGGACGAGGTCTCGTTGACAGGACGGACAGCCAATCAGAGGTAGGATCCTTTTTCTGGCCCACCCCCACCGGCACTCTTGTGCCAGGGCAACGGCGTAAACTAACGGACAAACCGAAGCCACCCGGATTACCTTACACCTGAGAGGCGGAGACAAAGGCAAAGAGACTGAAAGACTGAAAGACACTGGAAAACGTGGAGGTTGGGAGTAAAAGTAACTGGAAACCCCTGCATGCGCGTGCCAAGGAAAAGAGACAGATAGGCAGACAGAGAGAAAGAAAACCAAGAGTCTGTCCGAGATCCAGAGATGAGAGATGCGCGGGAACAGAGATACAGAGGACAAGACGGAGCGGGGAGACTGGCTAGCGGGCCTGCCCCAGAATGGAGAACCTAGACACGGGCAGCCGAGGAGACCGCGCTGGAGATTGGGAGGCATTCCCGGAGATGGGGGCCAGAGGCCCTGCTTCTCCGCCGAGAAGAGAGTCTGCAGAACTCGCAGCCCGCCGAGAAGGGAGTCTGCAGAACTCGTAGTCTGCAGCAGCGCGGCTTCCTGGGCAGCCGCACAGGGGCAGAGGTGGAGGTCGCTAGGGAGAGGGAAGCCGCGTCCTGCCAGCTCCCCACAGCAGAGCTTGTGAAGTCATTTTGATCGCTTGGAATGATTTTTAAGATGTATATGTGAACAACTCTTTCTACCATATAAACATTTTTATTTGCATATATCATTTTTATTCAGTTTTGAGAATTTTAATTCATATACCACAGACACAATCTGTACACATAATTCCACCCCTCCCTTTGCATTCATGCCCTCTCCCACCCACAACCCAGGGCACACGTTACTCTCCACAGAATAAATATAATCATACGGCGTGTAGTCTGTTGAAATTGGCTTATTTTACTGCACATAATTCTCTTGAAATCCACTAGTGTCGATCAAATTTGTTCCTTCTTATTGCAAAGTAGTATTTTAACTGTATACAGTAAAGTTTCACACTGAAAGACACTGAGTTTCTTCACAATATTTTGGTATTACAGATAAACATGCTAAGGACAGTCATGCATGGGTTTTTTTAGTAAATCTAAGAACTCTAGGGGACAAATGCCCAAGACTGCAAGTAGCTCATATGGCACATGCTTCATGTAGAAACTTGCCATATTCTTTTCCAGAGTAGCTGTGCCATTATTTTACATTCCCACCAACAACACATGTGTGAATCATCTTCTCCACATTCTTAACAGCACTGCGTTTTTTGTTGGTAGTAGTGATTTTTCTTTTTTTTTAATTTTATTTTAAAAGGGGGTAAAATTAAACACAACAAAACAGAACAGAACGGGACATAAGAAAGCATAAATTTCAAAGCTAGACAACCAGAGAGCTTCACTATCTGTCATATTGTCTCTTGTTTTCTTCCAAATGGTTGTCCTTATCTTTGCATATGGGGAGCTCATACTAAATAACATAGCCAATCTTTTCACAAGATGTGTAGTTCACTGGCTCCCACTTGCTAAGCAGGGGGGAGGGGGCACACAGGGCGGGGGACAGGATGACGTGAGATGTCTGATTCTCAGCCCACATGCCGGCAGGATCACAGCTGCTCCCCAGAGAGGGGAGGAGTTCCTTTTTCTCCCGGCACCCCGAGTCAACCGCACCGTGCAGGTCCCAACATGCCAGGGTCTCTCTCCTTCAGGCCACCAAAAGTCTGCCACACTCTCAGCCGTCCCCCAGAGAGAGGAGGAGCTCCTTTTTCTCTCGGCACCCCAAGTCAACCGCATGGTGCAGGTCCCAAGGTGCCAGGGTCTCTCCCCTGCAGGCCCCCCGAAGTCCGCTATACTCACCTGTTATTTCTTTCTGATGAATTGGCCATTCCATTTCCAAAGTTCTGAAATGGCCAAAGAAATGGCTAAAGAATTCTCTTTAGGCTCCTGTTTGAAACCAGCAGCTACAAGCAATCTGTTGGCCTTGCTTCAGGGCCACATGATGGGATTTTTCAACCAGTCTCTGTGTTGTGAAATCTCATTGTGAGTTTGTTTTCTTTTGTTTGTTTTTTCTCATTGTGGTTTTAATTTGCATTTCCCTAATGGCTAATAACATCCTCCATATTTTCACAGTATGTGCCAATTCTGTATCTTCTTCAGTGAAGTTATCTGCTCCTCTTGCCCATCTTCTAAATTTTAAATAATTACAGTTTTGAAAATATCATTATAGTCTAGATATTGTCAGATATAAACCTGGGAAATATTTTCTTCTAGCTAGTTGCTTCTGTTTTTATATTTGTAACAGGATCTTTGGTAGAACAAAGAAACAAGTCCTGAGGGTTCCCTCCTATATTTTTCATAAATTTTTTATAGTTTTACCTTTTATGTTTAAGTCCATCATCAGTTTTCATTTTTGTATAAGATGAAAGTTTTAGGCTTGGGTCCTTTTTGTTCCCTTGTGGATGCTGAGGTGCCATTTTTTTTCTGACACCAACTGGCTATCTAAAGGTCCAACCCAATTCAGACACTACCTCTGCAGATTAAGTACAGAGTAGACAGGTCAAGGGCTCAGACCCACTTCAGACACCAGCCACAGGCTAATCGTACTTCTTCTAGGTCAGCTACAAATTCAGGGGTCCCCATGTGCGAAATCTCAGGCTTGATAATTTGCTAGGGCAATTCACAGAGCACAGAAAAGCACTTACGTTTGCTTGTTAATGACAAAGCATACAAGACAGGAACAGCCACATGGAGGAGCTACATAGGGTGGAAAGTACAGATAGGACTTCCCTGTATGTACTGGGCATACTATCCTTCCAGAGGCTTTCTGCCCCTCGTGGGGCAAGAGTTTTCATGTATTCTGTGGTGTCAAGCCAGCCCATATCCTGGTACTATCTAGAGGCTCTGAGTTAGCTAATTAGCTCAACTGAGGTATAACTATGAAAGAGCTTTCGTATGAACAAAAGACACTGCTATCAGGAAATGCCAAGCCTTTTAGCTCTGTGCCAGCAGAGGAGAAATACCAACTATATTTTATTACATCCCAGATGTCTGGCTGCTCTAGCACTATCTGGTGAATAGACTAGCCTGGCTTTTATCCTTTCATCAAAAGCTCTGTTTGGAGCAGCTCTGTGGGTCTATTCTCTATTAGTTCCATTACTACACTTTTGATTATTATGATAGTTTTAAGTATTAATATTGGATAGAGTCATTTCTCCTGCTTTTTTCCTTTTTCAAAATTATTTTAACTATTCTAAGTCCTATGCTTAGTTTCCATACAAACTATAGAATCAGTTTACATATGTCTACAAAAACTGGTTGGAAATTGGAGAAGAGTTATACACATTTTTTTATCTCTTTATTGCCTAAGTACACCAACTGGAATGTGTAGCATAATTTTTAATAGCAGCGAGGAGAGCAGACACTGTCATCTTTTGTCTACTCATAGGTGGATCATGCTATCACCATTTATTAGGTTAGCTACAGGTTATTTGTACATAATCCTTTACATATTAAGGAAGTTCCTTTTTAGTGTTAATTTGTTGATATCAAACTTTGTCAAATATTGTCTGAATTTACTAATAAGATTACATAATTTTGTTTTTAATTTACTGTCAATTTTTCTTTTCTTTTCTTTTTTTTTTTTTTTTTTTTTTTGCACTGAGAATTGAACTCAGGACCTTGCATTTACCAGGCAGGCACTGTACTACTGAGCTATATCACAAGCCTATGTTTTTAGTCTATTCATACAGTGGATTGGATATGGGAACCCTCCGTGAGGCTTGTGGGGACTGGAAAGCTGTGCCCAGTGACTCGTAGTCAGACTGTGTTTCTCTCATTCATACATTATGCTTGAGAGATTTGATCACACTGTTTTATATACTTATAGTCACTCTTTTGTATATGTATATGTATATTGTTGTCATGTCAATAAGCTATAATTTTTCCACCTGGTCCCTTTTTGGTGTACATTTGGTCAGTGTTGGTTGACAGGCTGTTCCCAGCATTGCTGGGAATTATGTGTACATTTCCTATAGTTGTGCAGCAAAAGTGAAATCGCTAGATCACGAGATGCACAGAGTCAGGTAGTAGATACTGATTTGTCCCGTTTCAATATTTATACACCACAATTCTAATTCTAGACTTTTTTCTGTAAGATTCAAATATTAGACGCCATGCTGGAACTTAGGGCGCCGAGCCAACCAGTAAGCAGCCTGCCGCCCTGGAAAGTGATTGTGGTCTGGGGAGCCATGGCCACCCCAGGGCGGGGAAACCAGAAGCAAGAGCGTCTCCTGAGATCCGCGCCATGCTGAAACTTAGGGCGCCGAGCCAACCAGTAAGCAGCCTGC
>PVJX010027576.1:0-24743 GCA_004027295.1 Dolichotis patagonum | reverse complement strand
GACACAGCAACATCCTGTCAAACAGTGGTGAGCAGACTCTGCCCATGTGGTCTAAAATAAAAACAACTGAAACGTGGTGTGACTGGAGTTTTCAGCTTCCTCGTCTTGCTTAGAGAACAGAAAAGACAGTGAGCTGGGTGGGTTTCAAATTTCAACCTTCCTGTCCCTTAGATGCGAATCAACTGAACAGACTAAAATTTAGAAGAGAAAGGCAAAAGGACTCCAGAGTTATCAAGTAGAGAGGGAGGTGGGTGCTCAGGGCTAAATACACCGTGGCTGGGTCCTTCACTCATGTCTGTGCTCTATGTAGGATTCTCCAGTTACTCACAGCTGAAGAAGTTCTCAAGTTGCTGAATTAGTGCACTAAGAGTCACCGTGTGAATAAGAAAAAGTAGCTGCTCTACTGAATATATGCATCATGGCTGGAAATATGTTTAGTTACAGAAACACCCCTAGTCTCAAATAATTACTCTACACATCTAATATCTTGTATACTTTTTCACAAATTGTGCTTCAATAATTTCTAACTCAACTGGCAGAACAAAGAATGACAAGCATAGTGACTGTGTACATGGAAACACATGAAATTTTCAAATGACATTTTCAATGGTCTTCTTCTAATAAGAGAGCAGAGCTGATTCAGTTGAAAAACTTGGGTTCTAAAGGTAACATCTGTGTATGGATTCCCAGAACTGTATCAGAGTAAGGTGGGTAATCCTGGGATTCTCTTATAGAAAAAGTATGGAAAGAATCTGGAAGCCATTTAACTAGAGCTTTTGAGGAGGAGGAATTTTTATTTTTGTTTTTATCAGTACCGGGGATCGAACTCACAACTGTGTGCTTGCGAGGCAGGTACTTATGCCACTGAGCTAAATCCCCAGTCCCAGAATTTTTATATATGGGCTAATAATATTCATTTTATTTAGGTTGAAAGGGACTTCAATTAAAGATAAGCCTTCTAATGAAGAAAATCAAATGATAAAATGGCCTATTTCTACCTATAGAATAGAGGAAAGGTATATAAATTTAAAATGACAGAGTGGTGTTCCTTGTTTTTTTAATTTAATCTTTCTTTTAAAGGATTTGAAAAAAAAGTGAACTGTATCATGAAAATCAGTTGTGATGGTAGAAAGGAAAAAGACTGAAAGAGTTTGAGAAGGTGGTCCCTCATGGTAAATAATTTGGTAGGACAGTTTGGACATTTCGTGTAAGTGTGTAAGCCATCCAATCACGTAAGGTATGCAAAAAAATTATGAAACTGTAAGTTAAAAACAATTAAAAAACACTTATCCCACTGTTTTTGCCACCTTCTAGAAATTCTCTTTTGTGAATATCTTTACATGTGCACTTGTGGCTTGTCCCAAATCAACTCAAAATATTTGTGATTCTGGACTGCTTGGTCTTGATAAAAAGCAACAAGTTGCAGGGTGCCAGTGACTAAAGTGGATGAGACCCCAGTGTACACTTTTAACTGATCAGAAATTGCTCTAAATGTTCTGAATTGATTCAGGGTATTGAGTAGGACACACAAACAACAGTATTTTGAGGGGGATTGATAGCAATGTGCCTTTTACTGTAATATTTTAGAATATTATTTAAATAATCAGTGTATGTTTTGGTCACACCTCGTAGTGTATCCTGAGGTTAAATTTCATGTGGATTTAACTGTTAATGCAAGTCTTCTCACCCACAAAATAGCATAAGCCTTTTAGAAGGTTTTAAAGAGAAGCTCATAAGTGATACAATGGATACTCATTTAAGCACAGGGCTCTTTCTCTCGGAGAACTGCTCCTGCCACACAGAGCTGAAACCATTCATATATATGGGTATGAGCCCAACTTATTCTATGCTGCAGGAAACGGGGTTTGAAGCTTCAAGATAACCAGTCTCTTCAACAAAGGATATGAATATCCAGTAGCTGTGAGAGTGAAAATCGGACTACGCAGGCATAGTGAAGAGGAGGGAAACAGATGTGTCAAAGGTCAGGGCCTGGGGGGTTCCCTTTAGGTTTCTGCTGGAGTTCTACTTCAAATTGTGTAAAATAGTCCTGCATCTTTGCAATAATATTTCTGCTTAGAAAAGCAGCTTTCATGTAAGAGACCATCATGGATTATCTCTGCCCAGATGAAAATCACTTCGTATTCCTGAGAAGTCCTCAGCAGTCTTGGCCTGAACACTTTACTAACAGGCTATATTCAATTATTCCTTACAACTGCCCTCTGGTGTCCTTACTTGGGTGCATAGTATATTTAGTCTCCCAAATATTTGCAGGTTCCACCAAGTCTACCATGCCTGCAGCTAAAGGCGACATTTGTTCCATGGAGTAAATCTCATGAACAGATGCCAAATATTTGAGCCAGGCAAAAAACTGTGGTCACATCTGGTCCAGCAGACCTGCTCTCTCTGCCTAGTTCCACAAAGTTCCGGATCGTGACTCTGCAACTGTTCCTAGTCACCGATGTCCTTGTGCCCTTCCTCACCAGTGTCCCTGTGGTTCTCAGGGATCTGAACTATACCTTTAGGAGCAAGCAGTGGAAATCCTGGGCAGCAAGTGGAGGACACAAGTGAGAATGGACTCAGGTACTTCATTGGTCACTGTCAGTGGTCCTCAGGGCCACCCTTCACATGATTGTCTAAATACCATTATTTTTAAGCAGGAGCTAAAGTTTATTTTGCATGCTAGCTACTGACCTAGTGCTTTGATTATGAATTCATTATTGTTTTGAAGACAGTGCAAGGAATATTTTGCAGATGAAGAAACTGAGGTTTCTATTTATTGAGTAAAAAAGTCTTGTCTAGTTCTAGAGCCTTACAAAGTCTTTTATTGTTTAAGACTTCTTTAAATGAAATTAAAAGTCATTCTCACAGATGCCTCGGTGAACCTAAATCTTACCAATATCAATTTTACCTTCATCGTTAGTTTGCTAATACACTCTTGCTTTTACACTGAAACAGTTGTTTCTGTCCTGCCTCAGCCTTTCCTGGATTCCTGTAGCTGACTCTATTAAGGGCTTTCATTCATCATCAAAGGTCTTTCTCATTTCTTCACCAAATCCTTTTAGAATTAACTTTTCTGCATCTCTAAGTCTTTCATTGTCCTGTTCTCTGACCCTGGATTATTACCTTGGGGCTTTGTATCTCTCTTCCCCATTTATTTCATGTAAACTTCATTTGATTGGGTCTAATTCTCTCCAGGTAATTAACTGAAGAGGGAAAATTAACTGATCATAATTAAACCACAACCTCGCATTCAGTTGACCAACCAGAGTTTTACTACCTAGTCATTTTAACTAGTTCTCTACTCTCTTCTCTGACAGCCAACATCCTGTGTTCACACTTAGCTGGCGCCAGTTTAGTTTTCCTGTATTGAAATATTCTGACACTGCATCGCCTTACCCCAAATTTAATGACTTAGAACAACGATCATCTTATTACATTTCATGACTTTGCGGGGGAGAAATTTAAGTGAGTTTTAGGAGGGCAACTGTCTTCTCCACCTGGTCTTGCCTTTGCATTTGTCTCACATCCGAACTGCCCTGGAAGCCCTGAGTGGTATCATTCTTTGCTGAGCACTGACTGACAGGCTGACTGGAAGGCTGGATGCCAACCGCACCCCATCTTTGTCATCTGAAATATTCCAGTACGATCCTCTTAGCAGAATGGTTAGCTGTTCTACAAACCAGTTTAGGCTACTACAGCAAGCATTCTAAGAGTTAGGAAGGAAAAACTACCAGTCTCCAAAGCTTGTGGAACACCAAACATTATTTCTGCTGTATCTTGTCAAGTTAGACGCACCCAAATTCAAGAGGAAGAAATATTGGTCCTTCCCTGAAAGAAAGATGTTATAAATTATTTGTGACCCTCTTTAATCCATCACACCCAGGCACATTTCCATTTATTTTATTTTTACAACATGCCTCTTATGATAGTCACAGTTTCCATTGCCAGGCTATTTTCTACATATGTATTACCTGCCTAGATTTCCATGTCACTTAAAACCAATCAGACATATTGAGGCTGGGCTGGACATGGATAGCCATGCTAGTTCAGTCTTACGTCTTACCCTGGCCCTATCTTAATGTTTAGATCTTCATGTTTTCTACCCTACCCAGTTTCAGTTGTGACATTTTATTTGCATATAGGGAAAATACTAATGTCACTAAGAAATTGCATTGGGCTCTAAGACAGTGCCCTGGAGCACTGTTTTTAAAGGATAGCTACTTATTTCCATCTCATATGAAAGAATCCATAGCCATTTCCACCACTTTTAGACTGATCTTCCCTTTAAGATTGTAGTCTCTTTTAGGTCCTTGAATTTTTGCTTTTTAAATAAAATTTTTCAGTTTGAAATTCTTATAATCTTACAAGAAGTTGCAAGATAAAGTATGTCAGTTAATACCATAGACAATTACTTTCAGTGCAAACATGATCATTAGGATAATAATAAATTGATGATCTTGGTGGGTTAAGCAGACTTGATTATATTTTCAAAGTCATCAAGATTTAAACATGTTTAGAATAGTAAGGCTGATGAGTTTCTACAATAAAGTCAAGTTCAAAATACCCATTATCATCAAAGAGGGAACCCTACTGCCTTATTTATCACTGACTCTCCAAGATCATAGGGGTTGCTTAGTGTTAAGACGGGCAATTCTTTAAGTTACCTCAATATATCTGCAGGTTAGTATTGTACAGATAAACAGTAAAACTTTGGAAAATATATGTTTTTATGGATAATGAAATTCTCTAGTTTGGTGACTAACATTGGTAGATTAACAGACACCTATTTTGGTATGTCATATCTTGCCCCATTATTTCAAAAGTTTAATTACATTAATTTCTCCAAATAAGTAAATAAAATTCAAGTGACTATTTTAAAATGAAATAGAGGATTGGAATGAGTGATTGATCTTTTCTCATATAACAGGTTGCTAACCTAGCTCAGATCAAATCTACCACATTACACTTCTTTTAATGAAGTTTTTTAAAAGTCCATTGCCTTAACTACTCAACTGCCTCATCCACACTGAAGTAGCTTTTAATGTGGCACATCACAAACAAAGCTTTTAAAAGGGTGGACTATATTGGTGGGGATTGTAACTTATTGTCCCTAGATTTGAGGGTTATATTTGATAAGCACCTTCAATTGAAGAGAATCTTGTCAAACACGACAGTGTTTCAAGGTGAGGGTTTGATGAATATTTCTATCAGTATATGTTATTCTTTCCTAAAATACTCATTTCAAAATTGAGAAATATTGGGGGGATAAAAAGAGTTAATTCCCAAATAAATTATAACGGTGTCTAAACAAAGTTAGGCAGGCTCTTTGGATTTCTTATTTTGGCTGATTCTTTCTGCAAATCAGTTCAAATAGTATATCAAGACTAGTATGACACACTTTTTTTTGAACATTAAAATTCTAACTGTATCACTTATGCTTATTTTTGGATGTGTATCTTCGGTGACAGAATATCAATTTTTAGCAACTGCTTATAATTATAATAAAAAGCCATTTGGGGAAATATTTAATATCTGCCTTTCCTGAGAGTTTTATAGTCCTCTTTTGAAGCAACTGCAACATTGAAAGCAATTTGGGAAAAGCAGTTCAAGTTTGTCACAGTTATCGGAACTAATAATAAGTTTATGGTGGTGGGTTGACAAGTGGTGGCTGAAGTGTAACACCCAGCTGAACTGAATCGGCGTGGTGCTGGGTGTGGAAGGCCCACCTGAGGACTGTTGCCAACAACATATGAAAGGAGAACTGGAGAGGAAGGAATGGTGTTGCTGGTTCTCCTAGAAGAGTTTGCCAAGCTTCTTTCCTGATATGATCTTGGCTGTTCTCATTGTCGGAGGAGCTTGGGGCCGTGTTGTTGCCGAGGATGGCGGTGGTCCTTTTTTGGAGGAGCTCTGGTCTTTACTTTGAGTGTCACTTCTTGGCTCCACTGCAGAATCCTCAGCCTACTGGCACAGATCCTTCATCCTGTTGGCACAGACTTGTGGTTTCCACTGCTGACCTTTGGGCCTTCCTAGTACAGATACAAGAAAGACTTGCATGAGACATTATTATGGGCTGTAGGTCTTCAGTTGGACTCATGTAGGATATGGCCATGGGATTCAGTCTCTCAGATGGATTGTGTGGGCCTTCAGTGTGTGGACAGACTTCCTGCACTTTTTTTTGTATTTGACTTGTTGGGTTTCTATCATAAAATAGCCCTATAAATTATGTGTCCTGTATTAAATTGTTTTCCTTGCAAACCCTCACTACAACATTATCTACATTTTTTCCAGAAGTCCACCTTGAAGAATCAGTTGGCTCTCTGTACAATATTGTTATGGATTGCTAGTAGATGACAGGCAGAAGGCAAATGTAAATAGTTGGTTGAAATACATAAATTCTCATTCTGTCTTTTGAAAGATACACAAAAGCAATTGGATTTAGGTGGCAGAACGGAAAAACTACATAATCTAATTTTTATTGTGCAGGGCCGTGGATATAGCTCCACGACACTGCGCCCGCCTGGCAAGATCAAGGTCCTGGGTTTGATTCCTGGGACAAAAAAAAAAAAAAAAAAGAAATTCTATTGTGCAAACAACCATCCATCAGTGATACAAGTGTTTCCTGTGATCTTACAGCTGATAATTTTGCCCCTTAAATTACCCTAGAGGACACACACAAAGATACTTCCCTTGACCACACAGATCATTCAACGAGTGCACATGAATTTTCAGTCATGGAAAAACACAGTAGGGAGCTCAAAGAAATACAATCTTCCCAGTGTCCAAACAATTATGTTTTGTTTATGCAAAATCGGTGGCCCTTTTTAACCCTTTTCCCAAGTAGCATAACAAACAAATCGGAATGCCTCACAGGAGAGAGACAATGCCACATGGACATAATTCATAAGTTAATTACACAGTCTCCTGGGCCAAGTAGTGACAGATGTGACACTTGCTTCCAGGAACAAAGTAGCAAAAAGAAGAAAGAAAAACAAAGGTAAGCTTCTTCTCCAGGGAGGTTTGCGATTGAACACAGGTCACACTGGTTAGAATATAAAACAGAATTTTAACAGACCAAAATATCTTTGAAAAGCTAGATATACACATGAATAAATATGAAAACAATTAAAAAACACACACTAAATCCTCCCACTAAATGGAGACTTAGATGTATGCACTAGAGAGGGGGTTTTTACTACAGATAAATTTTTATACTAAAGAAATTTCAATACCAAAAAGTCTTCCAATTTGCCTAATATATTTTTAAAAGTTTTATATAAACTTAAAATAAAGAAAAGCACTATTAAACTTGGCAAATCTTTATAAACTGTAAAGTCAACAGTAGAAAGGAGTAGTCCAGACTAACATACTGAATTTATTTTTTGACCAGAGTTATAATCCAAGTGAAACTAATACCACTATCTAGAATTGTAGGTTAGTCTGTTTTGACTCAAATTGGTTACCTGTAAACATGAGTTTATGTAATAGTTGATTACATACAATTGTTGCCTTTCAGGGTTACGAGTATTCAGCATCTATTTGTGCAATCCTAAAAACAAATCAATCAACACACATGAGAACACTGGTGCAGCAAATTCAAGGGCTTTATTCAGGTTTTATTGCCCAGTTTGGAGTCTGAGGTGGACATTGTCATGCAGCCAGTTGATTGTGATGTATTCTCAGGAGTAATTCCTTTGGGGGAATGCAGAAGAACAGGACTGAGCTCAGAAATAAGTGGAAAATCAAAGCAGTTTCATTACAGGACCTGGCTAAGCCCACAGTGAATTCAGACACTAAGGCTCTCTTAAAAATAGTTTTGCATAAAGACTGAGCTATTTTATTGGGTTTTCACCACTCCTCCCCGTACCTTCCAATCACATATATGAGGTGTGTTTAAATTTTTAAAAATTACAATGAAAGGAGTACTGCCATTATCACAACTTGAACAACTTATCCCATAACTCTTGTCACCTTCTGAAGCAGTTCTGGAAGTTCCCCTTCATGAATGTCTTTAGGAGGTAAGATCAAAAGTGCGGAGAATGCTGCTACCTAGCGCCATGCAGTGGAAGGGCAAGCTCATGACACCATTTCCATGGGTCCTCATCCACCTTATTTTGGCTATTTCCCAAGTCGAAATGACCATAAAGGATAAATGGTTTGCATGGATCAGGGCGTTAAGTCAATGCACTCATGAGAGAAAACTTCTAGAACTGCTTCAGAAAATTGCAAGAATGCCAGGAGAGGTGAGTCTGACATTTAAGGGAAATATTTTGTGTGGGGTTAATGGCAACGTGTTTTTACAGTAATAAACTCTTCTAAAAATTTTAAATATTCACTATATTTTGCAATCACATGTTATCTTTTTTCCTACTGTAACTAATGGTAATTTAAATTCATAAAAAGAGTAAAACCAACTTTTTAATAAAATGATTTAGAACCAAATAATTTTGTCTAGGTTGCTTGTTACCAAAGCATAGTATTTGTACCAGTTATGTCAACATCACCTAGCAATTTGTCAGAGATACAATTTATTAGATTCTATCAACCTCAGAATTACTGAATCAGAAGCTATAGATTTTGCCCCAGCAAATTGCTTTGAACAAGTCCTCTGGAAGTTTCCACAGCATTTTAAAGTCTGAGAGCCACTGGCTGGATTTAGCAGTTGAGCAAAGAAAGAGTTTCTTTCAAAATGATTCGGAATGGTGTGACTGAGTTGGGCCTAAGAGAGAGTCATATTCACAGTTGGACTTTGTTTTCCATAAACTGCACTCTGACTGTTTGACCTGGTTGCTGCTGTGTGTGCAGGTGATATCTGGCAGCACTGCACCTGTGTTCCATCTAACTGTGCCCTAAGTATGCACTGAGCAGGAAGAAGACACCTTTTCATTTGGATTGATGGGAAGAAAGGGAACCTTTAAGAGTGACAAGGATTTCCACTTTAGCGTGTCTCAGCAAGACCAGGAAATGCCTTGCCTGTGGTTTAATAATGATAACATTGTCAAGATCATACTTAAATTTAAGATCATCCAAAGTGTATTTCTGAATGCCAATTTTGTCCTATAAGTTTCTTGTTGAACTTTTCTTGCCTGTTTACAGTAGGAATGAATATTTTTCTAGCATCACATATCCAGAAGAAAGTGAGCTGAACCCAGTCATAGACTTCTGCAAAATAAAGAATGGATAGGGTGAAAGCTATCCTTTTAAACATGAATATGTGGCAAGCTCACCTTAACTGTGATGTCAAGTTTAACATCACTGCTCGTCAATCATGTTGATTATAAGATTTTTGTCTATATGACTGCCTCCCTCTTAGTTCAGCATTTGTTCACATGATAATTCCTTGAAGATAATTTATCCTGTTAACACTCACCTAACTCTACTATCTTCTGTTTAAATATCTGCTCTACTTCTCCATTGAATTATCAATATTGGAAATGATTTCATTAAATAAGGAACACAAAGAATAAGCTATTTATCAACACTGTTCTTTATTATCTAATAAAGATTTTGGACAGTACCTGTCATATGAGGCACATAATCAATACTTTTTAAAAAAATAAATGTCCAGGCATGCTTGAAGTCACAAATGTTGAAGGCTTAATTTTAATTCAGACCCATTACCTTTTCTGCAAGTCACTATATATATTGGTACATAAATAACATTATTACCACAATAAATGAAAACTAACTTTACCATCTTGCAGTGTCCTAGGGTGTTTTTCATATGGTTGAATCTCAACGGTTTTATTAAGAATTCAGATATTATTACTCTGAATTATTAGATAAGAAAATGAAACTTCTGAGAGACTAATTTTTTTTAAATTTGTAACATTTATACAGTCTCCTGTATTGGATGTTTAGATTCTTCTCCATTTGTCAGCAGCAATTAGAATCAGTGGTAGCAGAATCACCTGAAGTATCTTTCCAAATTCTGGATTTTCTGGTCTTATCTTACAGACTCAGATATAGTGAGCAAACACTGAAAATCAATTATCACTTAAGTCATCCCAGAGTTCTAAGACAGGTGACTCAAACACTTCTGCAATAGATAATGTACAGCAGACTACTCCGAGGCTATAGGGTGACAGCGGCGGGTGGAAGGAAGTGATATTTTGGGAAAACCCTGATGAAGTTTTGGTTGCGTATAACCAAAGGCTTTGTTCAGGGGACGATTCATGGACAATAACAATCCTTCCCTATGGCCCTAAGGTCAAATTCAGATGTGCTCTAGTTCTGATTATCCTGTGGGGACAGATGAGATCAGAGCTCAGTGTGTCTGGTTTCAGGAGCAGCCCTGCCCCTCTCTGATAGAATGAATGGCTTTTCACTCGGCAAGGTGGTAAGAGAGCAGGTTTCCTGATGGGTGATTCCGGGATGTAGAGACAGAAGCCCACTTTTAATCTTAGAGAAGGACTCACCATTGATGTGCTCAACTTTGACAGGAACACTGCGGCGGCCTCTACTCAGGTTTAAATTGAAGTTGGGTGAAGGCAGGGTCTGTCATTGGCCAATGATGGATTTTCATCAGCTCATAACAAAGCTGAGTAGCTGAGACAGCCCGCTGAAATAAATTTAATGCTATTTTGAAAAAAAGAGAGAGAGAGAGAAAGAAATAGTAGATTCATTTCTTGGCAGCTAAATTCAATCCTGTGAAAGTAAAGCTAACATAATTTGAAGTGCCACAAGACCCTTAAATCTCCCCTCAGATTTTTTTCCTTATTCACTCTCTGTCTCTCTCTCTGTCTGTCTCTCTCTGTCTGTCTCTCTCTGTCTGTCTCTCTGTGTCTTTATCTCTGGGTCTCTATCTCTGCCTCTCTCTCTCTCTCCCCACTACCCTTTTGCTTCCATCTCTTTTCCTCCAGGGAGCCTATTTCCTGTATCCTGTGGCTTCAACCCTTCCTTTAGACATTAGTGTAATCTCCTAATGCTATGTAATGTAAGAATACATTCAGTTGTGATTGCTTTGCTGGGGGACTTCCCTTGTGATTTGAAGCTACTGCTTAGATGGAAGGTCAATTAAACTCAGAGAGGGAGTTCCTTGTTGGCTTAGGTTTTCCTGTGTCCCTGAAGTGGTAGATAATGAGCACAGCTACATAGACATCTCTTTGGGGAAATATTTTATCAATCAATATGACTTTTCTGTTTCCTGATAAGCTAGTGATTATGAGGTCAAATGTTTCTCTTTTTCTACCTTCCCTGCCAAAAAAAAACTACCCATTCACATACATAGCTAGCACCGATATTAAAATACTTCTGTGAGCTCCAAATGAGCTGTATTTATTGACATGCTAGGAAAATATATATCAAGTCTAAAAAAAATAATAAATTTAACCCATAGCTCTGCAGATCAGAGATGATTACTACTAACACTTTGGAATATAATTTTCTAGTCTTTTATTATATTTATGTATCTATAAAGGTACATGTAAACAGAACAGGATTTTTATTTCAAAAGGATGATGATTTATGAGCTATTATTTTCTTTATTTGGTACTGAATACAATGTAGATTTAGATTATCACACATGATTCATTCATAGCTATGCTATTCTCTTAATAAGTCCTATACTTTCTATAGCAATGCTATTTCAGTACTTCATTCTTTGACTTTCCAAGAACATCTTTACATGGTCACTGAAGTATGATAGGATTTTTATCCTTTTCTTAGTTTATAGTTTCTCATACAGCCCTGATGACCAGCATTTGCATAGCATGTGGACCTGTTAAAATGAGAAATCATCAGGCCTCCATCCTGGACTCACCCAGCCAGAAATTCTGGGGATGAGGAGCAGTGACCAGGTTGGAACGACGTCTCCAGGTGAGGATGATATTAATAATGAAATAAATGAGGACTGCTCAACTTAGGTATTTGGTGGTTAAGGAAAATTCCCTCTCCAGCAGCCCCACTGAGCAATCCTGGGAGGACAGATGGGAAGGTGTACTTTTTACAAAATCCAACTGTTTGCTTATATTTCCAGAGTCCTTGAGTAACTCTGACTTTACCAGTTTTTCTGCTAGATCTTTCCTTCATATTTTTTACATTGAGACTCTCTAATCTCTAGCCCTTATTATCTCCCATGTAAGCACTTATTATTATCTATTTTTTTAACTCTGGTTTATTACCCTTTCTTGCAAGCTTGTCTTCATGAATAATGCTTTATTTTTGACTCAAAAAATTGTATGAAGCACAGTTGATTATTTCTACTCAAAAAAGTTATCATTTTTATTTCTTTGTGTCTAAAATGTTAAAAGCATTAACTTGTTGTTGTTGTTGTTGTTGTTTTGCTTTTTGAGACAACATCTCACTGTGCAGTTCAGGCTTGTTGAGCTCACTTCATAGCCCAGGCTCATCTCAAACTTTCAAAGATCCTCCTGCCTCAGCCTCCTGAGTTCTGGGATTACAAGCGTGCTACCACGACTACCTTAATATGGCATTTAAAACACTCAGAGCCCGAGTCATGTAAGGCAGACAACGTAAATATAGATCAAAGGAGAAAAATAAACTGTTATTCTAAAATGTGATCAAAGCTACCTTAAGTTACATATATTCATTCTCCAGGTTCTTACTCCCTACATGTATGACCAGACAGTCCAGAAACTCAAGACTCATGCACTAATTTAGGACCACTTAGAGTATTACCAAGCCCCAGGGGCAAAATTCTAATTTTTTCAATACTGAAGGATCAATGAAGACAAGGAGGCACTTGAAATAGGGACCAAGAGTCTGCACCAGAAGTTACCCAATGGACACATTAAGGGAAGATGAAGCTTGACATTACTACCTTTATTTACTTTTGTTGCCTTTATTACCTTTGAACTTTGGGTTTGTCAGCACTGTACATGGTCCTGTGCATCACATAAAGAGTATTTACATTACAAAGTTCATTAGCTCTAAATTTACCTAGCTCATTATTTTTCCACTTTTTAAAACGGAGGGCAGCAAGAGTAACTAAACTAATGTTTACTTGCAACCAATTACTAGCTGTTACCACACCTAGCACCAGATCTGCTAGAGTGATCCTGTAAGTAGCTAATTATTGTCCTAAATTTAAGGTCACCTTGGATTACAGAAACAGGAGGGCTTGGCAGGCCACCCCAGAATAAGAACACCTCCTCGAGTAGCAGCTATCACCCTCTGACAGGAACTGAGGCTGCCTCCTTACCTCCTTGGAAAGACCATCATCTCATAAGTACTGACTTTCCTCTCAAGCCCTGAAACCAGAACTGAGGAATGATGAAACAGAGCCTGGCCCGCCTCAACATGCCCATCAAGGCTGGTCTCATTCTTTTTGTGGACCCATCTGAACATCTTCACAGAGCATCTTTCTGCCCCAGATGCTTAACATTGAGGACCTTTCTCTATTCTCTCTTATCCTACAACTCTCTTTGATAAATGTCTCCTATTGACATGTCCTGAAATGGTTTCCCCTGGCAAGACTATTCCATTGTAAGCGGGGAAAGTGAGTTGATATCCCAAGCTCCTCTTTAGAGGATCTCCTTGCACCCCTTGTCGTAACATGACTGAGTAGAAGTGGAAATACAGAAAAGCAAAAATATCACTTCATCCCTAGTCTCCATAGTTCTTTGGTGGAATTGATCTCGCTGGACAAAGAGAAACTAACCAGAGAAAAACCAGAAGTTTGAAAACATGCATACCTCACATATACTTGAGGGATTCCTGGGAAAATAGAGGTGGCTTGAACTGAAACTTTTAACTCTGTAAATTGAAACAAAGAAAGAAAGGAGCGAAGGAAACCAGCAATGGGGCTATATCTAGGAAAGGCATAGCCAACAGGAGTGAGATTTGTTTGTGCAGATTTTATTCCTTACTTTTTCCATTGAGAAGAGATTCTGATGATTTAGTTATGCTTGGATTCTGGTCCAAAGAGAGAGAGAAAGATCCTTAAAAATGTGGATTTCCTTTATAGATGTGAATTTCTTTTACGAAAGAGTAACTTCTCTATTTTCAGAACCTCTCTGGCATCTGTGGTTTCTTAAAATAATGTGCTCAAAATAATCCTTATGGCAAATGGGCATATTTTTGGTGGTATATTATCTCTCTTATAGCATATTCTGGTCTTCTACAAATCTCCTCTGCCACTACCCACTCATTCAGACTCCGTTTTTAGCCGTACCAATGACTTTTGATTCCCCGTATAAGCTGTTCTCTTTCAAGAAATCGTGTCTTCGTGCCATCTACCTGAAATGTCTTTCCAAACATTTAAAATGCAAGCAGTATCATATTTTTAAGATCGAAGCTCCAATATTACCTTGTGTATGCAGGCTTCTCTGTAATTTTAATCTGTTACAACTATAAATGAATTCGTACCTTTTCATTACCAGCTGATATGATGAGGGATGGGATGCAGCTGCTGAAACTTGAGCAGGTACTCAGTAACTGTGGAACAGTTAAATGAATCATAAATACATAAAATTCCAAATACGTACAGAAGATTAAATATTTAGATTCCATGTGAGTTAATATTTTATTGTACCTTCAATTTATTATGCTTTATTATGCAGCTGTTGTGTTCCTTACAAATGCAAAGTTTGCTAGAGTCTTTCTTTGAGAAAGTCCATTGATACCATTTTCCCTACAGCATGTATTCATCCATATCCCTGTGTCTCATTTTTTATAATTCTCAACATATTTAAAGTTTTCATTATTATGGTATTACTATAATTATTTGGGTTGCCACAAACTATGCTCATGAAAGAAGTTAAAATTAATCAGCAAATGTGTGTGTTCTGGCTATATCACCAAACAGCCTCTCCCCTGTCTCTCATCTTTCCCTCAGACTCGCTATACCTGAAACACAATAATATTGACAGATGGTCAGTTAATAACTGTCTAAATGTTTCATGAAAAAGCCATGTATCTTACCTTCTATATAAAAATCTGGAAATGGTTAACTTTAGCTGGGAACTCATATCCAAAGTACAGAGAAGCTGTAAATTAAGTCTCTTATACTAATTGGTCAAATCATATACAACAGAAAAGTTCTGGAAGAAAAGTAAAAGATCTTCTCCACTGAGCATACAATTTGTAAAATGGTTAAAGCAAAGTTACTGCTGATAAGGGGTAAGTTTTAGTGGCTTGGGTAGAAGATCAAACCACCCATAACATTCCTTTAATCCAAAACCTAATGTGGGCACTGACGTTCTCTCATACAACGGAGGCTGAGAAGAGCGAGGAAGCTGCAGAGGAAAAGAGCCAAGCCAGTGGACGTGGGTTCAAGAGTTTAAAGAAATTAAGTCCTTTTAGTGACACAGCAGTGCAAGGTAAAGCAGCAAGGGCTGCCACGGGAGCTGCAGAAAGTTATCCAGAGCATGCAAGTAAAATAATTACAGAAGGTGACAACTCTAAACGGCAGCTTTTAAATGTAGATGACACTGTTTTGCAATGGAAGCATGCACCGTGTCCATCAGCTTTCTAGTACTTTACAAAATACTTGAGACAAATCATCTTAAAGTGGAAATGTTTATTTTCACAGTTTTGGCAGCTTCGGTCCATGACAGAGTTGCTGGGCTGCTTTGGTCTTGAGTTGATACAGTACATCCATGTTGGGAATGCCCAGCAGAGGAAGCTTATTCACTTCATAGCAGCTAGGAAATGAAGAAAGAGAGGGAGAGATGGAAAACAGGGTCTCCAAATCCCCTTTTAAGACATGTCCCCAATGACATAAAATTTCCTAGTAGTCTCCACCAGCTGCCTGGAACACTACAAGCTGCTGTCAAAGCTTGTAGTGCTGGGGCCATGGGAGGACATTTTAAATACAGGCTATACCGTTCTGCCTCTGGCCCCCACAGGTGCGTGTCCATCTCACGGTGTAAAAATGACTCAGTCCCTGTCCAAGAAAGTCTTACTTGTTCCAGCATTGTTAACAAAGTCGAAATCTAACTTCTCCACAGAGACTCAGGGCAGACTCAGCTCTGAATCTCTGTGAGTCAAAAGAACAAGTTACACGCTTCCAACATACAATAATGTGTGGTAAAGAGAGTCCCATTCCAAAAGAGAGAAATAGGAAAATAGAAAAGAAAGATGGATACTCAGAAGAAAAGACACTAAATGCTAAAATTCCATGTCTGACATCCAGTGAATACTTTGGTGGAATGCGTTCTCCAAGGGTATAAGAAGACTCACACGTACAGCTTTGCTGGTAACGGCCCACATGGCCAATCAGGCTGGTTTTCTTTGCTACCAGCAGCTTCTGTACAAATGATTCACAGGGTTGGTGTCACTTCCTTCCGGGCATCTCAGTTGCGGCTTTAGTTTTACTTACCATATCGCCCTGTTTTTTGGGACTCTGAACCTGCACACAGTGCCTGGCTTTCAAGGCTTTGCTTTAAAATCTTACTCATTTTCCATTAACGTAACAATTACCTGTTATAAGGAAAGCTATAAAGAGAAAAAAAAAGTTTATTTTGTCCCAGAGTTATTTGGTCCATCTCATTTTGAGTCTGCGGTGTACAATACATGATGATATTATGGTATGACAGAAATACAAGGTGAAAGAAGCCCATATTTGGGTAGTGAGGAAAGGGGAGAGAGGGGGGGGGGACAGACAAAGAGAAACAGACAGAGAGAGACAGAGAGAGACAGAGAAACTGGCTCACCAGCGTTTTCAGGGAAGTGACATAAATCCTTCTGAAATTCTTCTTCTAAGCCTTATCTTCTAAAACCTCCACCAGCTCCCAATACTGCCACAGGCCTGCAGAGACAAGGAATCAAATCTTTAACACTTGAAACTTTGGGGAATATTTTAGATGCACTATCGCATTTTCCATCTAGATTTATGGCTGGAGAGAAGTTAAAGGCTGGCTGCAAGGTTTCAAAGCCCCGCTGTCTTGCATGTGAGGGACTGAGGCAGCTGGTGACTCAAGTTAAAGCCACTTATCCTGTACCCCTGTAAACAGCCTGTGAACCTTAAGAATTAAATATATGGTGGCACCTAAACGCACAAGCTCAACTTGTTTTGTAGTTTTGGGGAAGATGACTGCCTTTGTATTTGCATGAGGAAGATGCTTATGATTATATTTGTCACCTTTGCGATTGGAAGCCACTAAGAAAATTTGTGATTTGTACCAGAAGGTCAAAATATCACTATTAACAAGGGTTTGGAAGAATTCAGATCTAACTCTCATAGGTAACTATGAGGAGTTCAAAATTTCAATAGCAGAAGTAACTTGAACCTTGGTGAAAATAGTAAGAACTAGATTTAGAAGTAGAATGAAGTTATGACTGAATTGTTGTAATTACATAGAAAAATGTCAAGTGAAAAGGAGCTAATTCTCACAGACAAGAAAAGAAATTATTCCTTGACATGGCATATATCTTGATGAAGATGCCATGGGTGTTATTGAAAAGACAAAAACAAAAGGATTTGCAATTTTACAGAAACTCAGGGCTGGAGATATAATTTAGGGGCATAGTGCCTGCCTGGCAAACACAAGGTCCTGAGTTCAATTCCTGGTACAAAAAAATAAAAGCAACAACAACAACAAAAAAAACAAACAAAAATCCTCAGTAAATAAATCAGTGGAAGTTTCAGGATGGCTGACTAATCTTGAAATAAAATTTGTTGTTTGGGCAAAATGTTATTACATAGCATTGGGTGCTCTAGAGAAGTTTTTAGGAAAGGAAGGTTCCAATAATATAGCAGAATTCATTGTTTTCCTGTTTTAATTGTAGTATATGTGATGCTTAAGCAAGAATTCTTATTTTAGAACCATTTCCATGGCCACCTCCAACTTTAGCAATCAGCAGCCTTCAACACTGAAGCAAAATCTTTCCGTCAGCATCAAACTATTGTAATTCATGGAAGGTTCAGATAAGCACTAGCATCTTTTCACAACAAAGTGTTTTTAAACTAAGGCCTGCCATTGCTTTCATTGACATTTATTGCACACTAATAGTCTCCAATATAGTATAAACATAACTTTTACATGCATTGGAAAACTAAAAAATTCATGTGACTCATTTTCCTTGAAAAATTGCTTTGTTATAGTTATCTGAGTGATATCACCAATATGTGCTTATATTCAAAATCTGGAAGGGAACAATGTCAGTCCAGAGAAAAACAGAATTGATAAATTAAACTCCTTATGTAACAAGAGAACTCATTTAAAATAATCTTTATTAAAATTCGACTAAAAAATTGCTAAGAAAATAATCTGACAGCTCAATGTGGATTTGATGAATTACTTTTATCTTGTTTTATTGTTCTCATTTCCTCAGGGGAAAAAGTGATCTAAAATGATTTTGGCCTTGGTTTACTGACTGGAAAGTGAAATTGGAATAAATAACTTTGTCAAGAAACATGCAGGATTATAACAGGTCATTATCATACTGTTGGAAGTGGATATTTGTATTTTTTAACAACTTTTTACTTTCTAAAGAAAATGTTATTGGTTGAATAATGTTTTAGAGGAACTAATGATTTCAGCATTCTACCTAAACTAATAGTGCTATTCTCTTTCCCTTATTATTGTTTATCAAGCTTTCATTGCCTTATTAAGCAAATTCAGGAATATCAATTATGTGTTACCATCAAGAAATGTCTGTTTCATCACTTTCCCCTTGAGATGTTGGGAATGACTAATTCTCTAGGGCTCATTAAATTTGTCTTTCATTGGAGATAACAAGTTCTGCCTCCCACATGACATAGTAACTTGGAGCATTAAGTAGACTTGCAATAAGACTTCAAATAGTTTGATATTAAAAGAGTTGCTGCGACGTCAAACTACTCTTCAAATGTACCTCAGAGAAGATCTTCACATGAAATACACGAACCCTATCTTAAGGAACAAAGATTTCATCAAAATTGGAATTAAAGTTATTAAAGATTTAAGTCATTTTCCTTCTGTCATGGAATGAAGTATTTCCTACCCAAAATCCTTACAATGAATGCAAAATGAGTCCACAAAATGCACCCTATAATATAGCACTCTGATTATATCAAAATAAAGCATATAGAAATTAAAAGAGCCTAGAAAAGGTTTTCCTCTGAAGTTCCTACTTCTGCCTGAAGACTTGGTGTACCCAAAGGAACATAACTGTCTTCTGTCTCCTGGGATTTTATGAACAAAGGAAGATTAAACTGGTGCCACAGAAAACAAAACTGAGTCAAAACCAGCAGTTAAAGAACAAATGAACTTCGACCCACATCATCATCTGTCCTTCAAGTTTATTTATGTCCTTAAGAAATATTTACTCTTTTGGTAAAAAAAAATTACATGTAACCTCTACTTCCTTCTTCTCTTTAAGGATAACCTTCTAACTCTCTGATTTATGAGATACTTATCTTCCTGCAATGACCCATGCATGAAAAAGTTGTATGTTTCATCTTTCCTGACAGTTTCATCTCACTATCAGTTTCAAATTGGACCTCATCAGGAAAAAGATGCTCTCATTCTACATCTGTAATGTCCAGTAGGATTATATTTGAAGGCATAGCATAAAGGAGATACAGTGAAATGAAGTTATAAAGGCAGGGCTATGCATGAGTAAGAGAAGTGTTCTTATAAAAGACATTTTTTACTCTTTTTCCACGAGTACTCACCAAGCGAAGGCCATCTGAGATGAATGTAAGAAGGAGCCATCTACAAACCTGGATGAGATCCCTTACCAAAAAGTGGTATTGCTGTTTGTTAGGGAATCTAGAATCCATACTTAAAAAAAAATAAATTTCTCTTGTTTAAGTGGTATTATATTATAGCATCCCAAGTAGACTAATACAAATCTCCAGTGACTATCACTTAAATACTTAATTTAAGAATTAATATTTTAATGTCAAACAAAAGTCTCATATCTCAGACTCACAAAAATAATCAGTATGGTCTTTGAAGCACCAAAACTACTGCCCTTTATCCCTTAGAAAAAGTAAACAACTCACCAAATCTCATAACCCAATAATTTACTTGAACTTGCATAAAGAGAAGTGTAGTACCCTAGTAAGGGGTACAAATGTGAAATTGTCACAGTGCATTATTTCATCTAATCTATATACTCATGGTTTATTCATTTAAAGTATTCAATGTGAGTCTTCGACTCACTAAAATGTGCTGAGAAAATACACAGTGGTATTAAAACGAGCAAATGTGCAGTCATCACAGTGCCTGTAGAACCTAGAGGGTGGGACAGTTAATAAACTTGCACATAATTGGTATAAAAGTGGGGAGTCACATACAGAAAACAAAACTATGAGACAAAATATTCAATGACTTTCTTGGAGCAATTTTAAATCTACAGCGAAGATATCATATCTTACCAGCAAGCAATTCAAAATCTAATGATTACAATGACATGAATAAGCAAATGAATGTGATCAGTTCAAGGGGACAGATTGGAATACAAAGCAGAAACCTTTTCTCCAATGTGGGAGGCAAGAGAAGAAGTTTGCAGAGTGGAATAAAGAATCTAGCAAGGAGAGATGCAGTTCGGACGAGGACTGTCCCCATGATAACAGCCAGAAGCTCATCATCTCTGATTCTTTTCTCTTTTGCAATGAGGCCCAAAATATACCCTTACAGGAAGGGGCAAGGTCAATTTTTGTGTGTAACATCCAGAATGGGAACTAACTTGGTCTACTTCTGGGAGTCAAAGTGATCCCTAGGAATGAGGTTAGAAAACAAAAATATTGAGATAGCAATCAGAATATGAAAATCTCTGCTAAGGGACTAGAAGTATATCTGGGGGACAAAACATTACTTGACTATTTAAGATTATAGGTGTAATTTATAAAATTCAGAAGATTTTCATTTTTGTTGTCTGTGTATTTCCTAAGTTTAAAAAATAGCAAGGGGCTGGGGAAATAGCTCAGCAGCACATCACTTGTTTGTCAAATGCAAGGTCATGAGTTGAACTCCTGGTTTAAAAAAATATAGCACATATTTATACTCAGAATTGTTACAGCAGTTGGAAAAAAACTGAATTTATTTAGCTAATACATTAGCTCATTTTTGTTGCTATAGCAAAATACGTGAAGCCAGAGACTTTACAAAGAGAAGAAGTTTTTTTTAACTCGAAGTTTTAGAATCTGAAAATCCAAGATCAAGGATCCCCTACAGTTTGGCCCCTGGGGAGTCTAATGATAGATAATATTATAGCCAGAGCATGTGAATAGGCAAGTGATCACACTACAACATAGAGAAACACAGCAAGGCTGCAATCCAACAATCCCTGCTGCCCTGCTGAGGGCATGCGAAAATTGACCTTAAAATTTCCACTAAGTGCCCCATCTTAGAGTCCACCACCTCTTGTCCTGTCAAACAAGCCTCCAGCAATGAAGCACTGGAGGACAAGCCCCAGCCAAACCATTGGTCAGAAGTTAGACAAAGGGTCTAAATTCAGCAGTGTGTCTTCATAAGCACATGAAATCAGTGTATAACAACTGCCAAGTAAATGCATTAGTCCATTTTGGAATTTCGGGGCATTATGATTAAGGAATGGATAGTTTGCAAAGATTTGGGATTATGTACATACATATGTTTTCTTTATAAAGGGACTGGGCAATAAAATCTTAGACACTAAATCACATCATCCAATATGGAAGTATTGACCCAAATGGCTTTTTTATAGAAGCTAGTCTAATGATGACAAAGTATATATCCCATAACCCAGCAATCAACTCCTAAATAAATGCCCATATGAAGTTTATATAGATGTTAACCAAGAAAATATATGGCAACACAAATTATAATTATCTCCAATGCTTATTAGTAGTAGTGTGGAATACATATATTTTGTTATATTTTCCAAAAATGCAACAGTATACAACACTGGAAATGAACAGACTAAAACTCCACACAGCATATGGTGTATGGATAACAGATAACCTTCATAGAAAGATAACACAGAAACAGTAAATACTATAAAGTGTGTGTGTGTGTGTGTGTGTGTGTGTGCTCATACTGGAAAACTAGGAGGTGTGATGGTTAATTTTATGCATCAATTTAAGGCATGTGGAGTATGCATATATTTGATCAAACATGATTCTAGGTATTTCTGTGAGAATATTTTGGATGGGGTTAACAGTTAAATCTCTGTTCTAAGTGAAGTAGTTTACTGATCCTAACGTGAGCAGGTTTCATCCAATCAGTTTAAGACCTGAGTAGAATACAACAGCTGCTCTTCTTTTTGTGTGTTAGAGAATTCCTCCTGCCTAATTATTTTATCTGAAACACTGGCTATTTCTCATCTTGGACCTTACTGGCAAACTTTTATTTTTTGTACCAGGAATCGAACTGACGACCTCGCATTTGCCAGACAGGTGCTTATGCTGCTGAGCTAAATCCCCAGCCCTCCCGTCTTGGAACTTGAACTGAAACTTTTCTTCTTTAGTCTGAAGCCTATTAATCTAGAATATTGAGTATGGATTCTAGAAGATATTGTCAGTTTTTCCAGGTCTCAATCTCAGCAATTTACCCTGAAGATTTTAAGAATTGTCAACTTACATAATCACATAATTCACTTTCTTAAAATAAATCATTTTTGTTGTAAACACACATACATATCTCAGTATTTCTTTTATACTGAAGTCTGACTAGAACACTTTCCTAAATACTTCTAGTACTTTATTAATCTGAAATAAGGATTATTTCAGTTTATCAGAAATTTCTAATCAATGACTACTTTATAACTCCTTATTTGACACTAGAGGCGTTCAAAACTTTAACACACATGAAGAAATAAGAACAAAAAGATCATGGAACATATGGACTATCTCATCATCACTATCCAATAACAAGTGTTATACTGTGGGCTATGCATCATCTGTCTGCCTGAATTAATTTCAGCTAGGGGTCAGAGGCCAGACTGTTCTCTGGAGCCCTCCACATTGTGGAGGCTGTGAATCAAGCTTTTATTCACAAGCATTCCAGTGGAATAAAATCCAGGCATTACTAAACTATTTGGCAGCTTTGATCACAGTATGTCTTGATTCGTACAAAATCCATCTCTCCCACACTCCCAAGTTGCCCTGTAGTGGATGGGTGAGGTGTGGTAACTTGGGTCAGATCAGAGCAAAATACCAAGAGATAAACTATGCACAAGATTTCCAGTGTGACTTGTCTTTAGAGGGTCACTGCTATTAACAAAACAAAACAAAACAAAACAAAACAAAACACCCAAACAACAGAACACTGAAACTCTGGGGAAATGTTACAGTGCCAAAGATATGGAGTTTACTACTTTAATGTGTGTAGTTATACCAAAATATTGCTTATAGAGACACATAGATATTTATCATCTACATTGTAGTCCAAAAACTTTTTTATCCAAAATCATAAGTATTACTGTGGAGTATGTGCCTCTTTTTAAGTGATAAAATATTAGTTGTTGGAACGTTGTTAAAGCTAATAAACAAATAAAAATAATAATATTTATTTGTATACAGTATTATATTGTTCTCAGTACAGCCTTCTCAGCCAGGATGCACTTCCAACAAACTCAGTAATACAAAACTATTAGTGAATAGCAACAAAAAGATTGCAACATGTTTTATGTATTTATCTACTGCCAAATATAAAAGATAATATTTTAATGGATTCACAGTTTGTTATATTAAGAATTGGATCCAAAACAAATCATAATTCTTGTGTAACTGGCTTTTTATATTCACAACCTCCCTGCATTTTGCTGACACCATTATCAACCATAAAAATAAAGTAATACACCCCCATTCCATATGGCTAATGTTTCCTTGATACCTTTGAAATTATTCACACATTTGGGAGCTCTTTTATATTTCTTAAATACAAACTTTGGCAGTTTTTACCAGGAGCTAATTGAAACTTTCTTCAAAATAGTCCCCTTGAGAAACCTGTTAAGAAACTAGTTAAAAACTATTTTTATGAATACACAGATTTCTTTCCTGCTCTCTCAACTATTTTCTTCGTCTCTCAACCTGGCCACTTAGCAGGGATCCTGAGACATCCAAGTCAAACTTTGTAGTATTGAGTCATTTCCAATTCTCAACCTACTAAATGTCAGCCAAAGGCCTAAACTCTCACAAATAGTGCTATATCTTGATTAATCATCTGTTAATATGAAAGCAAAGCACTGTTTTCTGGTGGAGAAAACCAAAATAATAAAGCATCTTGCATGTTGTCCTTCCACTTAGGTTTCTTGTATAGGAACAAAGCCGGAACTCCCAGATTTAGAGAGGACTCGTATTTCAGGTCCACAGCTAGCATGTATATGACACAGGAAGAGATGAAAGCTTGGAAGCGCCTTTGAAAGGAATTTAAACAAAATAAAGATGGAATTTGTTCCCAGACAAACTGTTTTAAACAAATAGTATTAAATGTTTCTGGCAGTGACTGGCATCTATCTTATACAGAGTGAGAGTGTTCACTCTTGTGGGTGTATCATCAAAGTGAAGTCATTTGCAATCAAATGTTAATAGTATTTCCGAGTTAACAGGGTTGTACTAAATGTCTAATTGAGTGCATGTGAATTCGTTAGGAGATATTATTTTCAATGCTAGTTTCCAGATCTGTGTAAAATTGACCCCACTCTGGCTGTTTTGCGTTAGTTTATGTGGTTTTCATCACCCGGCATCTTCTTTCCATGACACATAGTGTGAGGAGTCTCTCAGACATCCCTCAGTCCTTTCTACAGCCCCAACAGGCAGCAATACCAGCCAGCCTGCACCAGCCCGTCTGCCAAACAACTGCAAGTAAATCAAGAAGTGAGCTCAAGAGCCACATAGGCCCTAAGGGCTTTCCTTGGAAAGAAACATGGAC
>PVJX010027575.1:0-24729 GCA_004027295.1 Dolichotis patagonum | reverse complement strand
GAGGACATGGTCAGCTATCCCAAAAATAAGAGGACATATTATGGTAATCATCCCTAATTTTCCTATCAACTTAATCTGAAGCCCTTTATAACTTACACTGTCTTATTATGACTGATCTTATTTGAATCTGGTTTGTTAGATTGCTACTTTGTATTGACTGATTTTATTTAAATCTGTTATGATGGATAGCATCAAGTCTGAGTGTATAGGCAACTACACTGAAGATGACAAGATTCACTAAGATACCCACTCTGGTTTGATTATTACTTGCTTTTGAAGTCTTATAATATATCCAATGCTTCGTTTTTATTAATGTTGTTATACACTGCTGAGACACCATGGTAACCATTGTAGATCACCTTGTATTGCGGTTTTATGTGACTTTTCTGCCTCATGCTTTTCTAGGAATTGTTTTGTTTTATCTTGCTCTGTTTTGTTTTTCCTGCTAATATAGAAATGATAGATATACGTGTAGAGACTCATGCATGTGTAGAGCTTATAAACAGTTTACGAGAACCAACTATATAACACATGTTGAAATGAACAACTACATTTAAGAAAAAGAGACATTACAATACTCAGTGCTGATTCCATAATGTCATGATGTGAAGTCCAGCAAAACTATCACTTTTTGTTCAAAGTGATCTTAGCTTGCTTTGCCTTGTTTAAGTTCAACACACATTAAGGTATGGACAGCTGTTTTGAGAAGAATGAGACACACTATGACAGCCATTCTTGGCTTCCCTGATGTCTGGTCTTGAAGACTTGAAATGCCCTCCTCATCCTGCTCAGATCAATTCCATACAAGGTTGTTTCATGTGAATTCCCTGTATGTGACAATATGGACAACTATTTGGACCAAAACAAGCGTCAATATGACAGAGAGTGAATATCTCTGATTGTCTAGTTTTGAAATTTATGTCTCTTACATTGCTTTCTTGTGATCTGCTTTGTTCTGTTTTATTGTGTTTAATTTTATCCTTTTGATATAATTGCATATATATTTGCATGGGTAAGATGGATGACCATATCGCTGTTTTTGTCAGATTGTGGGGCAGAACTGTTGACAGTCTCACTGTTTGAATGTCTACTTTACATGTTTTAACTTTGTAAATTGAACAACTATTTCCAAGAAGTCAGTATGTAATTTGTCAAGCAATAATTTTTTTAGGTTTCTTTGTTGTTGTTCTTTTCCTTTTTTCCTTGGAATACTGTATTATTGCTACCCTTTGTTCTGTTTTGTTTTGTTTCTCTTTAAATAAAATTATTTAAAAAAAGAATAATAAAATATCGTGATATGTGTTTTAAGTTCATGAAAGACTTAAAGCTAAATTCCTTTTAAAATCCCATTTGTTCTAACAATATGTAGCTTCACCTACTGACCCAAATACAGTGAGCAGAACCTAGTTAAGCCCCTGCTGTGGCAAACCAGTGAAAGTAATGTTTGACTATACCTTGGATAATGGCTGGAAAAAATGGAAATAAATATGTAAGAGGGAAAAGTTTTATTCCCGCTGTGTCTTAGCAATAGGGAGGAGTTTAATAAGACCATCCATTTTTTTGAAAAATCACTCTACTATGTTGAAGTGTTATTAGAGGAAAAATATGATCAAATGTTGAAGAAGACTGGTCTGTGAGAAAAGTTCAAAAGAATGAATACATAAACGGCACCTTCATCATTTTGAACTTCTAAATTGCCCAGTTCCAGAATTCACGTCTTCTGCCAACTTGGCCAAAGGAGGGTTACTAACCATCCCTAATTTACAGATGGCAGGGCTGTGGCACAGGGCCTAGAAGTGATTTTCCCAAGGTTACAGAGCAAGCCAGAGGGTAAGCTGAAAATAGAACTTTACCTCACACTCCCATGCCGGCTATATGATAACTTGTGTACTGTCAGCAAAGAGTTGAGGAATGAATGTCCTGGAAAGATTAGCATAGTTTTATGGCTAAAGGAGTCTTGCTCAACAATTGCAAATGCTACTTGACAATATCAAATGACCTATCTAATCCTATAAACAGAAGCATTCTGGGCATATAAGCAAAATTCTCAGAAAAATAAAATCTATCTTTGACAACAGAACAAATTTTTTAAATATACGGATCTGCTGTTGGGAAGCCACTATGGGTATAATGCTTTAATCTCTAGATCCTCCCCCTCTAAAGACTTAACTTCTGAATAGCAGCTCCTGGGCTGGGCATACAGCTTAGTAGTAGAGTACTTGCTTAGCAATTTGATATGAAGCCCTGGGTTCCATCCCCAGCACCACAAAAAGAAGCAAACAAAAACAAAACAAAGCAAAGCAAAAAGCTACTCCTCAACATTATAATGTCAGTAAGCTTACAAAATTGTACAGATATATCTATATGTTTTCATAAGTACAGGATCATCTAGAAACTTAATGTTTCACAAATAGTTTTCTCTTAAGTTTCCTCACTGAATTAACAGAAGTAGAATGTAGAATGATAGTTTGAAAGTTAGATCTCACAGCCCAGCCACTGAATTTATGTCTCCAGGTTACCAGGCCATGGAGGAATTGCTCAGTTAACTATTTGCTTATACCTGGAAATATATTTTTTTAAAAAAGCTCAAGCTATTGTTAGATGTCTGTTTTCCAGAGTAGGTTCTCGTACTGTAGTGATCTAATTAATAGCATTTAAATGTTTATTTTTGGAAATGTTAATCTCACTCTCACTTTCAGATAGATTTTTAAAATTAGTTTTATTAGTACACCTTAGATATACATTGTGATTGCATTCACATTTATCGTATGGAGCACGTACATGTACATAATATATCATGATTCTTTTTTCCCCAGTCTCCTTCCCTTCTTTCAACCCCTCTTCCTCTCATTTATAAATTTTTGTTTCCATGTTTTCCTCTATTCTTTTTTTCTTTTCCTTTCCTTCCTTTTCTCTTCTTCCCTCTCTTGTACTCCTTCTCATTTGAACATTTTCTTCCTATTTCCCAATTGCTGTTACACATTTTGGTTCTTATTTACCTTTTTGGTTTCTCACACCAGAGAAACAATGCAATATTTAAACATGTGTGTCCCAATTTATTTCATTTAAGAATGTGGTGTCAAGGTGCATCAGACAGATTTTTTAAATGATGACCATATAAAGTGGGCCAGTATTTTCTGACCAGCCCTAACTGGAAATATCACTATCACAGACTATGGACTTCTTGACAACTATTTTCTTGCCCTTCATGTAAGGGACTGCTCTGTCACTGATTCTCCTCAGTTTTCAGACGAAGACTTTTGCAAGACTCTGACCAGAATAATAAATTCTAAGTGTACAGTAAAAGAGAGAAAGTAATGGATCCAATATGTACCCCTCAGTAATTTACTTAACTAGTAAAAGTCATGGAAGCCAAGCTCCTTTCCATAGCATAACACGGCATTTGATTTTTATTGTTCGGTTTTGGTTTTGGTTTTAGTTTTGGTGGGGTGGTTTTTTTGTTTTGTTTTGTTTTGTTTTTGTCTTTTTGAGATAGGGTCTCATCATGCAGTTCAGGCTGACCTTGAGCTCACTTTGTAGCCAGGCTGGTCTCCAACTTACTCCAATCCTCCTGCCTCAAAAACATGGTATTTAGGGGCTGGGGATTTAGCTCAGTGGCATAAGCGCCTGCCTGGCAAGCACAAGGTCATGAGTTTGATCCCCCGTACCACAAAAAAAAAAAAAGGTATTTGAAAGTATCTTACAGAAATTCTATAAAAAAAAGCAGGAACTGCAGAGCTATGTGAACAAAATGTATGTTGAAAGTTCCTGCCAATAAAGTCAGGTTTATTTAGAACATTATCCTTTATAGGCAACATTTTATTAATACATGAATAACCCAATTATTGTGAGGTAAAGGAATAATACAAACATCCAAATTTGGGTGAAATGTCTTGCCCCTTCCATCTCTTTTAGGATAAATATCTCAGCTGCTACCATCTGCTTCCTTCCCTTTAGCATCACAGTGACGTTGGCTAGGACTGTCAGTCAAGCACACATAAATACATAGGTTAAAAACATTTCAGAGTGGGTATGTATATGACTCTATTGGCGATACCTTTTGAGCATTCTTGGCTATTCTACTATCTGAATTCTGGCAATACACAGAAAGTATCTCTTTAACCAAAACAGAAAGCTCTATTTCATACAGAAAGAAAAGGAAAATTGAAGTACTCCATGGGTCAGTAATGTATCTGGGTTACCCCTCTGCTTCTCTCTTTTAGTTTGACCCATGTTCTGTTTTGCAGACTGGTTTGTGTATGTATGTATGTATGTATGTATGTATGCATGTATGTATATCTTGAGACTCAACAGTCTTGCTATGTAATTAGGCTGGCCTTGCATTATGTATATCCCATGTTGGCCTTGAACTGGAAGCAATCCTCCTGCCTCAGCCTCCCAAGTGCTGGGATTACAGGTGTGCCCAACCACACATAGCTTCCTTTGGATGTTTTTACCCTCTAAGTACAGCCTCACCTGCACATGGCTCTCTCAAACTAGTTACCCAGGAAATTCTGATCACCTTCAAGTCACCACTCAGACCCTGCCTGCTCCAAAGAGCCTGGCCTGACTGCCCCAGGCAAACTCCAGCTGCTTCTCCTGCACTCTTTCTGTGCATGCCCTGTCCCAAGACATAGGTACTGCGCACAGTGGGCTCTGCCTGGCACCTGCTTCTTCCATAGACGTCCATTCTCCATGTCCCTTGCCCCCTACTCTTGATGCCATATACTGCTCCCCATGACTTCTTCATTTTTCACCTCCAATCTGCTGGCTTCCACCCTCACCAGCCCTGGAACTTTCCAGGCTGAGGTCACTGGGCCTCCTTGCAGAGCCCTCCCTGGACCTCAGCTGGCGCAGCTTCCTGCTTCTTAAATGTCCCTGTCTCTCAGCTTCTATGACATGAACTGCCTGCTCCTCCAGACACTGGCTGGCCGTCTTATTCTGGAGTATCTCTAGCTGTCTCCTAAGTACCTCTGCTGTCTCCTAAGCACACACTGCCACTGCCACCAATGCTCAGCACCACCATGTCCAAGCCAAGTCTTCCCCCACCCCTACTCGTGGGTGAATACACAGACAAACCCCATCCTACAGGTCCCCAGGGTGTCTTCCCCTCTGTTTTACCTGGCAAAGCAGTCCCCATCCCATTCTTTCCCACTTTTTAATATTCTCACCCCAAGTCTTCCACTCATCCACTCTGTTGCTGCTAGAGCTAAACCCTATTACCTGAACCCCTACAGTCTCCTGCCTCCCCAATATCCAGGTGTGTTCTAGGGACTAGCCACACAGCATTACTCAGAGCTTGTTACAAATGCCAGGTCACAGACACCACTCAATACTTACCAGTTAGAATGTACATTTGAACAAGACCACCAAGGGACTCACCTGCACTTGGAAAATTAAGAATTGCTGTCAGAGAAAGAAAGAAAAAGTGGTGGTGGGGAGACAAGAAAGAATCATCAGAATCATGTGCCAACCTCTAGCCAACCCTAACCAATCCTAACTTGACACTCTACATGCCTTGGATTTTTTTTTTTTGAGTCAGGGTCTCGCCACATAGTTCAGGCCAGCCTTGGACTCACAGTGATTCTCCTCCTTCAGCCTCCCAAGTGCTGGGAATACAGGGATGTGTCACCATGTCCAGCTGGATTTTTTTGAATCTTTGAATTCCGTATGCACAGTGCCAACATGTGGACTATTTTGATTCATTCATAAATTGGTTTATCTGCCAACATTTTTGTCTCTATAGGGGACATAAGCTCTCCCTGCCCTAATAAGTCTGCAGTTGAATAGAGAAACAGCCCTAGTGACAAACACATTGTAAGAATGTATGAAATAAGTACTCCCCCCTCCTTTTTCCCAAATCCACTTTATTTCAAGGAGAAAAAAAAACTAAAAATTTCAAACCCGTCAATTAGGGTGAAATAAGTACTAAAAGTGGGCCTTGGGATCAGAAATAACTAAATTCAAATCCATCTACTATGTATTAGCTGAATGACCTTGTTGAATTACTGAAGCACATTGCATTCCAGTTTCTCCATCAAGACAGATGAATGTGCAAGTATCTTTCAAGACACACTTCAGTGATCCTTGTATCCATGCCCTCTGTAATCCTCCTGCCTTGAATGTGAGCTGGACCTAGTGACTTGCTGTATCAGGGTTTACTAAAGAAACAGATATAACACAAGACGTACAAATGTATAAGAAGTTACAAGATTGGCTTACAATGGTCAGCCACAAAGTCAGACGAGGAAGCGTGCAGAGGGTGTCTGCATGCTGGAGGCTGAACAGTCCAGCCCAAGGGCTGGCGCTTACCACAGTGTCCCACGCAAGTCTGTATCAGGAGGCCAATCATGGGTCTGCGACAAAACACTGAAGAATCTATGACTGAAGGCCAAAGAGTCTACAACAAAGGCTGGAGAGTCCCAGGTAGAAGCCCAACAGTCTGTACCAGAAGCCAGGAGATGACATCCAAACTGAAGGTGAAGATTGGTGCTCCTCCAAAGACCGTGCAATCAGTTGCTCTTCACTGACCTTTTATTGTATGCAGGTTACTCCCCTCGGTGGATGTAGCACTTACACCATCTGCATGTCCTCCTCTTGCACAGACTGAGGACGTTACAGACTAAGGACCCTGGCCGCCTGCTGAATAACTTAGTTAAATTTCTGAGCTTTTCAAATTGACACAATGAACAATATCCTAGAATGGTAATGCTTGTCCTCTACTCTCCAGGATGTAGAGCTACTGAGTCACTTAAAGTTTCTAGACTTCTCAAGTTGACACAGTGTATAAACCACAACACTTGCTTCTAACAAACAGAGTACAGATGCTTTTCAATTTACAACAGGTATGTCCTGATAAACCCACCATAAATTTAAAATATTGTGAGTAGAAAATGCATATTATACACCTAATCTACTAAATATTGTCACTTAGAGACGCTGTACATTGTGGAGGATCAGCTGTTTACCCTCTTGATGGGTGGCCGGCTGGACGTGGAAGGTAGGTGCCACTGCTAGCATGATGAGAGAAGATCCTTATAGGAGGCCAGATAGGAAGATTGAGGCCTAATTGGCCTCTTCTGCGAGCAGTAGGGAGAAAAGGTAGCATGAACATATGCTGACACGTTGTGGGGAAAATTAATATAGTTGAGACCCTGTTGTTTACCTGTTAATGAACCACGGATGGTGGGAGACAGATGAATCCTGTTTTACTCTCATTTTTTGTGCCCATGTCTGGGTGAATAAATCCAAGGTGCACCAGCTACTAGGGGCTCTTCTTCAGCAGAAGACAAGAGCCCCTGACCTCCTACATTTTAACCTAGTTCTGTGTCTCTTTGTGTTTCATCTTTACCACCCCTTGATCAGGTACAAGCTTGTAAACTGGCCTGCTACTGATCCTATCACATCTTGCTAGCCTGAGAAAATTAAAAATTCTAAGTACAGTTTCTGCTGAATACATACTGCTTTCACACCATTGTAAAGTCACAAACTTATAAGAAGACCACCGTAAGATGGGGACCATCTGTACTGCAAAAGTGATGGACTGTCACTTCCATGATGAGAATACAAAGACTGAATTCCATTTTACCAAATTTACTACTCTGTTACATTCTTGGCATATATACTTCAGTGAAGCCAGCCACCATTTAGAAAGCTCCTTGAGGAGGAAATAGGAGAACCTCTAGCCAATAGCCAGTGAGGAACAGAATCCTGCCAACAACCATGTGAGTGAACTGGAGAGCAAATCCTTCCCCAGATGAGGTTTGAGATGACCACAGCCACCAGTGGCACCTTCACCACAGCCTGAAAGTGACCTGAAGCAAAAGACATAGCTAAGCCAGCCCAGATCTCAACCCTCGGGAACTATGACAATCAGTACTGTTTCAAGCCACTAAATTCTGAGGATAATTTGTTACACAGCAGTAGATAACATATTCCATGCAGAATTATTGTGGGAATTTGAATATATATAAAGATTAGAAAGGTTGTGATGATGAAGAGGACGACAACGAGGATAATGACAATGATAAAGATGATGATGATTAGAAGGGATCTAGATAAGCTTAAATTAAGGCTCAGACTTGGCAGAAGTACTATGATTGTGAAGAAAATATTTTCAGTTCTTCAATTCCTGAGGAGCACAGAGTAGAAAATGTGGGGTAAACAGGGTTTTGCTTTCCTCTTTCGGTCACAAATTGGCCAATTGTGATAAAAAGGAGCCTGCAAGCAGAAACAGTAGTTCTGGATTTGTGAGACTCAGTGAAGGAGACATTGCCTGGGTCCTAGGTGACAAAGTTTGGCAAAGAATTGAGAAAAGGTTGTTCTTTCACTTCTGCTCAGATTGAAGCATATTTGCACCTGGTAAACAACAGAAAAGAGAACAGAGTGAAAGAACATGTGTAGTTGATTCTGTGCAGCTTCTAAGAAGGAAAGTCAAGGACCTATATCACCATAAACCAATGAAACTTGAGGGTGTAGACTTCTTAGAGGCTATACAGACTTTGACAGACAAAAAAGGAAATAAAGCATTCTAAACCAAGGGAATAGTAGCAAAAATGTTCAGAGATATGAGTGAGAATCATTTTCTTAGGGAAAAGCATGAGCTTGTTTCACTAGAAAAAACCACAAACTAGTTTAATACTATGGCTCTGGTTCAGCCTCTAGAGAAATGATTCTCATCCTTTTTGGTGTTAATTTTCACTTGTGGTCTTAGAAATTATTGTCATCTCAAAGAGCTTTAGTTTATGTGATAATAGCTCTTGAATATTTACCATATTAGAAGTTAAAACATATTTTTAAATATTTAGTTCACATTCATCTAAAATAACAAAATAAACTCATTACATGTTAACATAAATAACACATTTTTATAAAAAAATAAAGCTTGCTAAACACAACAAAAATAGGTGAGAAGAGTGGCATCCTTTTATATCCCTGAAAATCTTTTGTGCTTGTCTTAATACAAGACAGCTGGATATTCATATTTGTTTCTGCATCAATCTGCTGCAATATCACACATCACATTGCCTCTAGAAAACTGCACTATATACTTGTGAGAGTGAAAATGACAAATCGTCTCTTCTTATTGTGAAAATATACTGGAGACCGCTATGAAGCAGCTCTGAGCAGGATTTAAATTTTACTAATTTACTTTCTATGTTTGTCTGTGAGTCTGTCCTAGGCCTCGGCCCCTTGCCTGGTGATAGGAGCTGATTCATAGTAAGTGAACCTCTATGAATCACTGGTCCTGGACAGGCCTGTAGTGGCCTGTGAGGCCAGAGATACCTTAAAGGGCAAGATAAGGCCACAGCTGAAGACACCTTGGCTCCTCCACTATTTAAGTAAATGGAGACAGCAGTTGGAAGTTCACTCCTACAGTCTCAACCCTACCATGAATGTTATCTTGCAGATAAGATGATTCTCCTAATTAGCATACCACCTGGAGAAGTCTTTGAATCGACTCCCAAGGTCCTGCTCATTTCCTGTGCTTTTCTCAGTTTTTTTACCTTTTGCCCTTGATCCTGGAGCCCTATAAAAGTGGCTGATCCAGAGAGATTGAAGTCTTAGCCCTCAGAGTCTCAAGCTTAACTAAAGGGTTTTGACCCTCCTGGAGCCCCCCAAAAATCATACAATTGTCTCTTTTTATTTAACCTCCGCTGTACACTCGTTTGGGAGATCGGGGATCTAGAGCAGGACCCAATAAAAATAGTTTTGATCTCTCAGACCTTCCAAAAGGGATTTAAGGACACCTAGGGATCCCTAGATTTTCTGAAAAATTGCTCCTCTAAACCAAGAATAGTGGTACACCTATAATCCCAGTGCTCTGGAAGGCTGAGACAGGAGGATAGCAAGTTCAAGTGCAATATGGGCAATTTATCAAGGTCATGTCTCAAAATAAAAAATAAAAGGCCGGGAATGTAGCACAGCACCTGCCTGGTAGTAAGCACGATGTCATGAGTTCAATCCCTGGTTACCCCCCCCCCCCCAATACAGCTAGAAATACAGCTCAGAGCAAAGGCCCTGGTGAAGGGCCTCAGTTGTGCCAAAAATAAAAATTCCTGTTCTAGAGCAAGAGCAGTATGTACTATTGAGAGAAAAAGTCAAGTCTACAAATGTACCAATGAGGATAGCGATAATACTTATAGCTAATGTTGATTGAGTGCTCACTGTATGGTACTCTAAGCACCAAAACCTAAGAAGTGATTATGATTATTCTTCACAGATGAGGAAACTAAAGACAAAGACTGTAAGTAACTTGCCCAAGTTGACACAGCTAGTCAGTGGTGATGAAGAGTGACACAAAGGCAGGCAGCTTAGCTCCAAAGTCTTCTTAACCAGTGCACAGCTCTGCTCTCTAAGGGACAAAAGCTTTGCAGTATAATTGACAAAGGCCTGAGTCATCCTACTCACCCACTCCTTCTCCCTCCTCTCCCTGCTATTTCAGATTTCAATGCTCTTTCTCTTTCCCTGCCTGGTTAGGGAACTCATGTTTCTTTTCATGGTGCACTAAGTCCTTGTTCACTGCCTGTTGTTCATTATTCCCATCACTCCACAAAAACTGCTCTCTCCAAAGGCACCAATGACCTTATAATGACTCAATAGCTGCTTTTCAGTCCATATCTGCCCTGCTCTTTGAAACATGAGATATTATTAATCTCTTTTTTTCAATTAAAATTCTCTACTACCTTGGTTATTTTAACATCAGATGCTTCTGCTTCTTTTACCAAAATCTATTTGATAATTTTGTTTGAGAAAAACATTTATGGAGAATTTCTTTTGAGGAAGGGTCTCACTGTGTAGTTCAGGCTAGCCTTGAACTCACTACATGGCCCAAACTGGCCTTGAACTCATGGCAATCCTCCTGCCTCAGCCTCCTGAGTGTTAGGATTATAGTTGTGCACCACCACGCTCTGCTATGCGGATCCTCTTGGCTGCCTTATAAACATTTTCATTTCCCAGTGTTTGATCTTAGGCTTTTCTTAAGCCCATTCTGTATCTTCTTCAACTGCCATTCACTTCTATGACTTTAATTATCAAATATATACTCTTGATACCCAAAGATATTATAGCCCAACACTGTTATATGTTCAGATGATACCTAGACATTTCTTCAATCACCTCAGAGTCAATAGCTCCAAATTCTAACCTATCTTTCACTCTTCAAATGGTTCTTTTTCCTCTGCTTACTGACCTGGGGAATTATGCTACCACCCTTTGTGAACAAACACTTGCAAATCATTCCAGACTTCTCTCACTTGTTGTGAGGTCCTACTGGAACCTCTGAAACATTGCTAAAATCTGTTTTTCTCCATCTCCATTGCTACTACCCTAGCCTAGCCCTCTTCTTCCTGTCTTGATTATTATACTAGCCTCATTATTAGTTCCCTTTCTTCTAGTTCTGTTGGTGACAGTTCATCCATAGTGACCAGGTAACTACTTTGCATAGCTTCACGGACCATTGTTACTTTGTCTCCTGTAATGTTGGTGACCAAAGGAGATGGGCAGCCTTGCACCTTCATGCTACACCACTGTTAAATCCCGTGGTTACTGCATAGCTGGGAACCACTTCCACCATTCCGCATTTCCTTCAGGAAACCCAAACCCAATAAACACTCCCAGTTTTTATGGCACAGTAACAAACTACTTTAAGGTTAGTGGCATAAAACACCACCATTTTATTATACTCATGAGTTTTGTGGGTCAGAGATTTGGAAAGAGTACAACAGGGATGGTTTGTGAGGGTATGCCCAAGGGTAGTGACTAGGATCTTTGGAAAACTCATCTAATCACATGTCTGGTGACTGAGCACAAAAGAGATTAGTTTTCCCGGATGTCACCACAGGTAGTGCATACCCATAATCACAGCACTCAGGAGGCTGAGGCAGGACAATTACCTTGAATTTAAGGCCATCCAGGAAATCATCCTGTGAACTTTCAAATAGGCTAAGTAAATTTAAAAGAAGTTAAACCAGCAGGATTTGTGGCACATGCTTGTGATCCCAGCAGAGTGGCTGAGGCAGGAGGGTTACCATGTGTTCCAGGCCAGCCTGGAATACATAGCAAATTCAAGACCAGCCTGAACTTCATAGCAAGATCTTGTCTCAATCAGTCAATATCAAACAAACAAACAAAAAAAGGAGTTAAACTACATTTCTGAAATGGCAAAAGAACAGAGAAAAATCACTCATAGTAGAATCCAGAAATAGACACAAAGATATACTAAAATTTAATGTTTAATATATGGGTGGCTTTTCAAATAAGAGAAAGAGAGATCAAATACACACCAAAGCACTCATCCAGCAGTCAACTTCATCTAGTAGATACTGGAAAAGGGGAACTTCTTCCCTTCTATCTCCCTGAATCGCTGACTCTGCATATGCTACTCCTGGCTTTGGTCCTTTCCATCTCCTTCACTGTGCTTTACCATTAGTCTCTGCCTGGGGCGCCTACAAACCTTCCTGCCACAGTTTTTGCTCCTTCAGTGGCCATACCACCACAACATAGGGTGGCCCAAGTATATAATATCTGACTTTACTAGAGGATTAAGAAAGGATGGAGGGATGGAGGGATGGAGAATTTAAGAGCAAACGGAACACCAAATGTAATTTCCCCCTAGAAATTAGCTATGAGATTCACTTACCATGTAGACAGTGTTATTTACTGAGTGAATTTACTGAGTACATGAATTTACTGAGTACCCAGTAAGTACCAGGCACAATTTTATGTCCTTACTGGGAATAGAATGATGTAGTGGATGGTGTTGTGGCCCTACCCGCATGGTTCAGGGTCCTACCATTCTATAGCCATCCCACTTCTAGCTACTGGCATCTGAATCTCTTTGTTGATTTTCATGAGCAGTCAGAACATGACAAATTCAACAAGTCAGTGGACTCCTTAGGAAAGAAGTACATAAGAATTAATATACCCTAGAAGCTGCCCTCATTTGGTGACTAACAGGAATTGATATGGTAGGACCCTCTTATCTGTGAGGGAAATACTTTAAGAACCCTAGTGGATTCATGAAGTTGTAGATAGTACCAAGCCCTGTGTACAGTATGTTCATTTCCCATCCATACACACCTATGATAAAATTTAATTTATAAATTAGGCACAGTAAGAGCTAAACAATAATAAAATAAAGCAACTTTGGAGCCATTATTAAATAAATAAGAATCACTTGAACACAAGGTATCGAACTCCAATACCTCAACAGGGAATCTGATAAACAAGACAAAGACCAAATGACTGAGGGCAGATGATGAGTGTAGCATGGATATTCAGGACCAAGGGGTGATTCACATCCTGGGAAGGATGGAGTAAAATTTTATGCTACTTAGAATGGTGCACAACTTAAAATTTACAAATTGTTTTTTTAAATTTTCCATTTAATATTTTTGGACCACAATTGACTATAACTGAAACAAAAGAAAGCAAAACTGCAGAAAAGGGAACGCACTACTCTAGAAATAATCTTGGCAAGCAGATTCCTTTCAGTGGATTTTTTCAGACCCAGAGTTCCTCCAGAGGATCAAGCTCCAGGCACCCACAGTACTATTAAGTTGCTTGGTAACACGTCTTTCTCATCTCTGTCACCTTTGTCTTGTTATTGGTGTTTCCTGGGATTGCAGCCCATGTAAACAAATTTTTGTCTCAGGTCTGCTTCCGGGAAAACCCAAACTTAGATGGCTAAAATACAGTTTTAATAAATGTCCTTCCTCATGAAGAAGATAAACAAATAAGTAAATAAATGTAAAATGAAAACACGCTATAAAAAATAAAAGGGGTGAGAAAAAAATGAATGTTTGGAGTAAGGAAGGTGATATCATTTAGGTAGAGAAAGCAAGGCAGTCTTTTTGATGGGGAGATGATATTTGAGGGAGGTGTGAATGAAGTGAGGTGGTGAGCCATGCAAATGCCTAGGGAAAGAATATTCTCTTTTTTTTGCAGGGGAGGAGGAGGGACCAGGGATCAAATTCACTACCGCGCGCTTGCAAGGCAGGTGCTTGTGCTGCTAATCTAAATCCCTGGCCAGGAAGAATATTCTTGGCAAAGTACCTAAAATAGGAATGAGTTTTGTATGTTCCCTCTTCTCCAGCTACATATTCCTTTGTTGATACCCTCCAACCCTATAGGTTTAAATACCACTTATATACTTTTAAGTCCCGCAGTCACATCTCTAGCCCAAACCAGGATCTTTTCCTAGAATCTATACTTGTAAATCTAATTAACTATTTTGGTTTGGATGCCTAACAGGTATCTTGATCTGTAACAGGTCCAAAAACAAAATCTTGATCTTTTCCTCAAACTTACTCTTCTGAGATGTCGTCCACAATCTTTGTAAATGGTCAACTTCATTCTTCCAGTCTCTTAGGCCAAAATTAATTAGGTTAGGCTAAGCAGAGTGGCTCATGCCTGTAATCCCAGCACTTGAGAGGCAGAGGCAGGAGGATCGTTGCAAGTTTGAGGCCAGCCTAGAGTACAGAATGAGTTCAAGGCCAACCTGAACTACAGAGCAAGACCCTGTCTCAAAAAACAAAACTAAACTAAACTTACTGAGGTTATATTTGACTCCTGTTATTCACCTTTCATTTCTGGTCTAGCAGCAAACCCTGTTGGTTCTGCCTTAAAAATATGTCTAGAATCCAGTCACTTTGTACCACCTTTGCTGCTGCTATCTTCATGCAAGCCACCATCATCTCTTGTCCTACTGGTCTTCCTTGCCCTTATCACAGTTTATTCCCACTTGGCTAAAGACTTTCTTATACAGTGAAGTCAAATAATCGCATTGTAGTAAAAGTCAAACTTCTTACAGAAGACTACGCCCCATCACCCACTGCTCTGCTTTACTTCATTCGCAACCAGGAACATTTTTTTTCTTTTTTTTTTTTCTTGAATGTGGAAAAAGCGAGCATCCTATCTCAGGACCTTTGAGTTTGTTTTTCTCTCTCCCCCAGTTAGCCAGGAGGGTAGTTCTACTTCCTTCACATATTTTCTCAAATATCACCTTTGCACAGATTTCTCCTTGCCCAGGGCCACTGCCTAGGGTTGTACATCTGGCCAATGGGACAAATGGAGATTGGAATTCAGCGTAAGTATGTGACACACAATAATCACTCAATAAATACTGAATAAACAAATGACTCAAACTGTTAAACCAGACATGCATGTGATTCTTAGTGTAGTATTCTCCACAAAGAGGAGAGAGCATGTCTTACCTTCTTCTCCTGTGCTCTCACATTGATGTCATTATGGAGACCACTATTAGTTCTTTTCCTCTTCCACACTTTACAGCTTTTACTCATGCTATCTTGCTGAGAAAAGGAAGCATGATGTCTTTTTAGGACCTTTCCTTATTTGCATGAAACTTAGTTGAGGTTGTGGAAATTGCTCTATTGTTCTTAATAACTGAATTACATTCTTAGCTCAGCACCATGCCTTCCTTTGCTTTTACTTAGAAACAGTAGAAAAAGGGCTGCATTATCCTTCAGAAATGTATATTACTCCCAACTGGGCTTTTAGGGTAACTGCTGGCCATCTGGGGGAAAAAAAATTCATTGATTCCACCTCAATTTCTAAGTCAAATGAGTAAATTCCAGATTAGTCTTACACTTAAATGTAAAAAATTGAAACTGTTACTAAATTAAAATAGTGCATGGTGATATCAGTGAGAGAGATATTTCTAAGCAGAAAACCAAAAGTTATAAATAAAAAAGGCATCAGCTTGGTGTGGAGGGATGCATGCCTTGTCCCAGCCACTCAGGAGGCTAAGCAGGAGGATCACTTCAGCGAAGTTCAAGATCAGCCTGGGCAAGAGAGCAAGACCTCATCTCAGTCAATCAAAAAGGACAAATAAATGTATGCTGTATAAGAATTATACAACTTGTATGTGGGCATTTAAGCATAAATACAGGTGGGGTAAATTATGCAGAAAAGCAAGAGCATTATTAGTATAAAATTCTATGTATGGTTACTATTTTGCAGGAAGGTTGTCCAGCAATTTTACTTCGTTACACTATCCCAAGGAATAACTACTACATTTTTCTAAAGATATATTTGTAAGGATGTTGTTATATATTCATATTGGAAATAATAAAAAGTTTATTCATAGAGAATTAAATCAATTATGACACACAATAAATGGAAAACATGTAGCCAGTGAAATTCTACACTCACTTTATTTTTAATTTTTTTTTCAATTTTTCAATTTTATTTTTGTTTGTTTTATTAGATGGGATCTCGCTATTAGTTCAGGCTGGCCTCAAACTCACAGTGATCCTCCTGCCCCAGCCTTGTGAGTGCTAGAATTGCAGACATGCACCACTGTGCCTGGCTTGCTGTTTTTTCTTACAGTTTTCTGAAGCATTGGATATTTAGCAATACAAAAAATCATTTTGTCAGTAATATAGTTTATAAAATTTGAAAAATGTATAATATTCATTAAAACTAAAAATAGGATATTCCTATTGCCCCAGGATTTCCTTGTAGCCCTACATTTTTATGACACTCTCTTCTCATTCTTTTTTTTTAAATTTTATTTAAAGAGAAAAAAAGCCAAACCAAACAAAACAGAATAAAGGGTTGCAGCAATACAGAATTCCAAGGAAAGAAGGAAAAGAACCAAAAAAAAAAAAAAAAAAAAGAAACCCACTAAGAAATCATTACTTGACAAATTACATACTGTACTGACATCTTGGAAATAGTTGATCAAATTACAAAATTAAAACATGCAAAGTAGACATTCAAGCAGTGAGGCTGTTAACAGTTCTGCTCCATGATCTGACAAAAAACAGCAATATGGCCATCCATCTTACACACTCAAACATACATGCAATTATATCAAAAGGGTAAAATTAAACGCAACCAAACAGAACAAAGTGGGTCACAAGAAAGCAATGTAAGAGACATAAATTTCAAAGCTAGACAATCACTCTCTATCATATTGACTCTTGTTTTCTTCCAAATAGTTGTCTCTTCTCATTCTTTACCTCAAAACCATGCTGCCCTTTCTCCTACCTCATCCTTGCTCAGATAAAACATTTTCTCCTTCAGAACCCTTGATCATCAACTCTAGGAGGTTATGGAGGACAGGACAATTGTCTTCATTTTTGAGATGAACTATCTGGAGGTAGAAAGAGATAAAGGATCATGCCAAATCACTACCCAGCAAGTTAGTCCCAGAAGCATTCATGTTAGAACTCAGGCCTTCTAATAATTCAATAATTTGGTAGCTATTATATATGCTTGTCATGATTTGAAAGTATAGAATAATTACCACAATCAAGAAACTTATACTGGGACACAAGATTTATACATGTATTGGGCTGGGGTTATAGCTCAATAGTAGGGTACTTACCTACCATACACAAAGCCCTGGGTTCAATTCCCATTACCCCTCTCCCAATCCAGATTTATACAAATGTAGCACTAAATAGGTATTGTAGCTCAATGTTCTTTTAGACCAATAAAGTGTACAAATAGCGTATTGCATGAAAATCTGATAAATTTCAGGATTTCCTAGTCCAATATTGGAAAATATTAAAGAAGAATCTTGAAATGAATTAGCATGGTGAAATAGTTAGGAAGTTTACCTCTTTTTTTTTAAATTTTATTTTATTTTAAAAGGGAGTAAAACACAACAAAACAGAACAGAATGGGATATAAGAAAGCATAAATTTCAAAGCTAGACAACCAGAGATCTTCACTATCTGTCATATTGTCTCTTGTTTTCTTCCAAATGGTTGTCCTTATCTTTGCATATGGAGAGCTCATACTAAATAACATAGCCAATCTTTTCACAAGATGTGTAGTTAACTGGCTCCCACTTGCTAGGCAGGGGGAGGAGGAAGGGGGACACGGGATGGGGGACAGGACCACATGGGATGTCTGATTCTCACCCCACACGCAGGCAGGATCACAGTCGCCCCCCCAGAGACGAGAAGAGTTCCTTGTTCTCCCGGCACCCCAAGTCAACTGCACAGTGCAGGTCCCGACGCACCAGGGTCTCTCTCCTTTGGGCCTCTGAAAGTCTGCCACACTCTCAGCCGCCCCCCAGAGAGGGGAGGAGCTCCTTGTTCTCCGGGCACCCCGAGTCAACTGCACAGTGCCGGTCCCCACACACCAGGGTCTCTCCCCTTTGGGTGGCCAAAAGTCTGCTACACTCTCAGCCACCCCCCAAAGAGGGGAGGCATTCCTTCTTCTCCCAGTACCCCGAGGCAACCGCACAGTGCAGGTCCCGAGGTGCCAGGGTCTTTCCCCTGCAGGCCCCCTAAAGTCCGCCATACTCATCTGCCAGTTCTTTCTGATGAATTGACCATTCCATTTCCAAAGTTCTGAAATGGCCAACAGAATACAGAAAGAATTCTCTTTAGGCTCCTGTTTGAAACCAGCAGCTATAGCAATCTGCTGGCCTTGTTTCAGGGCCAGGGAAGTTTACCACTTTAGGGCAAAGGGGCAGGAAGATACTGTAGAAACCCACAGTTTATCCTGTGCCTATTTGCCTGTCTTCTCCATGGGCCATTAAATTAAAACCCTTTGTAGTTTTTCTTTGTATCTTTATCTCTTCCACTTGCTTGGGTCCTTCCAGGACAAGAGCTATTCCCATTCACCAGCAAGTTCCCAGCAGCAAATTGAGCTCTGGCATGGAAAAGAGAGTTATAGCAGCAGTTGAATGAATGGATGAATGGAATGGATAAGGTAGCATCATTTAGATTTGAACCCTTGGAGACCCACAGATCATTCCTGTTCTTACCGCTCTACTAACACTTACAGGTGAGAGTAATTCATATGTCATCTGCCGGCATATAATATGTAAGTGAGTATGTGCTGGGGAAGTGACAAATTAGAGCCATGTCCTACCTGTTCCTCCAGGCCCTGAAGTGTGGCTCTGTCAAGCGCTCCCTGCCCAGGTGCTCTCTCCCTGCCTCCTGGCCAGCTTGCTGTGCTGACAGCTCTAATTGCTAAATGAACAGTCTGTGTTTCTAGTCGGGAGAGAGATTCTCAAGAGTGTTTGGGATCCTAAAGCCCTGGAAAGGAACATAATATTGTGTGATCACAAACTACCACCTCAGCAGGAGAGGTCAGCACTGGATTTTCCATTACAAGGGGAGCAAATTTGGAACCTGAAGATATTCTTGGAATTTTGGTTACAAGAAGATAGTGGAACCCTTCTGATCTTTGGAAATATGGATGAGTTTTATTTCAGAATGAAGATAATATGGAAAAATAATAGTTTGTAATATATAAGTTTGGCAATATATAAATTTAAGGTGAATCTTTAAAGTGTATTCATAAATAAATATTTTTTGGACATGCACATGTCAGATAAAGAAATCAAGAATTCTGAGAAATGAACCTTAAAAAGGTGGCAATTTCACTGGAAGAATAAATCAGGCAGCCATGAAGACATAACTGAAAATGGTAGACAAAAAAAAAAAAAAAGAAAAAAAAGAAAAAAGGTAGAGATCACATTACAAACAGAAATACTTAGTCCTATTCCCTTAAAATCAATAAATATTCAAAGGAATATTTAAAATACTGAAATCAGAAAACACCCAGTAATTTTCTGGAGAAATTTGGAAACTATTTTGTCAGCAATCTCTAATTTCAGATTTGCTCTATAAAGTCTTTTTTTGTTGTTGTTGTTGAAGGCCTTAATCAAATGTTTTTGGTCAACACTGATCATTAATATATTTTTAACCTATATTTCCCTGATTTCTTATTGTTATAATTTATTACATATTTGTATTTTAATTTATTTTAGTCTATTAATAAAAGATAATACTTTAGCCTTTTATTTATAACTTTGAGAAAAATATTTAAACAAACAAGAAAACAGAGGCAGGCTGACTGGGGGAGAGTCAGAAGCCACCCCTTTCCTGTGAGTCGGTGCCATTTGCAGACTGTAGGGGAGGAAAACAAGAAGTTGGCAAGAAGCTAAGACCTCCTGTGAGTTAGTGCCATGCAAGGGCTGACTAGGGGACAGCCAGGTGCCAGCCCCTTCCAGCACATGGGCAGGCAGATAAGAAGAGCCATTGTCCCCCGCCTCCAAGTGACTGGCTGATCCAGAGAAACACAGGCTGTGATGATAGCTAATGAAGTAAAACACAACTTAATGCTTGCAGTGTTTAGTGTTTCACTGACTTTGCAGGCCTAAAGCTGGTATTCTCATCATCTATTAAGAGGATAACAATATGCAGTGTAGCATCTATGGGGAGGGTCTCCTTCTGAGAGTGGTAGCCATTGTAATTCCTTATTATCTTGTATCACTCTCGTTGTTTGGTTGTGTTTTATTCTTCTTTATCTTGTCTGATTTTATTATATCTGATGGCATGGGTAGCTATTTCAAAGATAACAAGATATATTATGGCAGCCATTTTGGATTTACTACGATTTTGTTTTGAAGTCCTGTACTGCATTCATTGTATTGGTTTTATTGGTTCTACTCTTTTCTGTTTTGTCTGATTTTACTATGTCTGAAGGTATGGGCAACTATTTTGAAGACAAGAGGCCTTATGGTAACCATTGTTGATTTCCTATTATCTTGTTTTGTTTTGATTGGCTTTATTCTGTTTTATTTTGCTTGGTTTTATTCTCTTTAAAATAAAATTTAAAAAACAATAAAACAGAAAGAATAGTATCCTGCATCCACACTTAGTTAAAATGTTCTTATTTTCTTCATTTATGTGTTTGAATTATTAGATAATTTTAAAATTAATTTCAACTGTCATGATCATTACCCTTAAATATTTTTATCTTATAACCCTAAAAAATTAAGATATTCTCCCTATTAACTACCATACCATCTTATACCTAACAAAATTAACTTTTATACTAATATTCAGTGCATTTATATTTTTTCCAACAGTTATTCCAAATATATTTTATAGTTGTTTTAGTTTACTATTAAAATAGTTATTGAAATCATCATTACTGCTGGGGGGGGCACATGGCTGTAATCCCAGCACTAAGGTGACTGAGGCAGGAGGATCACTGCAAGTTTGAGGCCAGCCTGGGCTACATAGTGAGTCCAGGCCAGGCTGAACTATTTAGTGAGACTCTGTCTTAAAAAAAAAAAAGAAAAAGAAATCCTCATTACTATCAAATGACTACCATTAGTATCACATATATATCTTTTTATTTTAAAGATAGTAAAATACAAAAAAACAATACAGAACAATGGCAATCAAGACAAGGCAGTGAAATTGGTACAGAACTTCAGAGCAGGACACTGGGATAACAACAATTGGTACCATAGTATATCTTGTTATCTTCACAGTAGTTGTCCATTCAATCAGGTATAGCAAAATCAAACCAAAAACAGAACACTATAAAACCAATCACTGAATAGTACAAAACAGTTAATCAGAACAAAGCAAAACCGTGTAAGACAAGATATTTGCTGTACTGCATGCTGTCATCCTTCCAAGAGATGCTCAGACCTCTGGCCCCAGGTCAGCATAATCAACCCAACAGTACAAGCATTTAGTTGCTTTATGTACCTTAGTTGCTATCAACTCAGGTTGACCTCAAAACCATCCAGTTGCTACGGGGGAGGGGGGGACACCAACTTATTCTCTCCCTGGCACAGCCATGGCTCCCTCGTGCAGCTTACCAGGAAGGATGGCTCGTTGTTTTCTTGGTCGGCCCCCCAAGTTCCGGCATGGCTGGTTCTCGGAAGACACTGACTTGTTCTCTCCCTGGCGCGCCTGCAGCTCACTTGTACCACTTACCAGGAAGGAGTATAATGTATATTCTTTATATAATGTTTCTGCCCATTATTTGCCTTTAAATCTAGCCAACCTACTCAAGCTCTTTAAGGGTGACATCTAACACAAAGGAGCTTTGAGTATCTCAGCTGTTTTTTGTTTTCTTTCTTTTTTTTTTCCTAGATACTCTCACTCTTCAACCCAGACTGACCTTGAACTCATGGCCTCCTCCTGCCTCAACCTCCCAAGCACTGAGATTATAGGAATGTGCCACCATGCTTTGCTCTCTCAAGTCGTAGCTTCTCAGCCTTCTTTATAAGATTTTTTGCTTTTTTGAGACAGGGCCTCACTAGGTAGGTCATTCAGACTGGACTTAAACTTACTACATAGCCCAGATTGACCTCAAACTCAAGGCAGTCCTCCGGCCTCAGCCTCCTGAGTGCTGCAATTATAAACATGCACCACCACACCCAGCTTCTATACAGATTTCAGCTAGTTCCAACCTCTCTCTCTCTCTCTCTCTCTGTTTCTTACCTTCTTTTTGCTTGCCTGCTAACCATCTACCTTTACCTGATTTCTGTCATTCCTCAGACCTACACTACCTGGCTTCTCCAATCATGGCCTCAGCTCTCTCCTGGACAGTTTTTGGGCACTTCCTCTGGATCTCTTTCTTTCAGCTGTCCTATCCTAATTGACTGAACCAACTAGCATCAGCCAAACTATGCCTTTGATGTCAACTGTGTCCCGAGGTAAAGCAATGGGGATATTTCTGCATTTATCCCTGGTGCATGGTATAGAGGGAGTTTTCAAGCACAATGCATCTGTCATACACCAGCCTTGCATTCTCTCCCTGCCTTTCTGTGGCTGATCCCCTTTCCATGGTCTCTTTTCTTGCTTCTATGTCTCTGTTTGGCATCTTTAGATTGATACTTCATTGAACTATCTATTTTGGGGCTATGCTCCAAGCTTAACTACAAAAAAGGGTTTTTCTATATTCCAACTTTACTTGGGTAGAGTCCTACTTCTTAGGGTGATACAGAAGGGACAAATTAGGACATACAGTTACTAATAATTTGATATTCCACTATAACAATGCTGAAAGATATTTGTTGCCAAGCATAGTGATGCATGTCTATAGTCTCAGCTACTTGAGATGCTGAGGAAGAAGGATCTCAAGTTCAAGACCAGCCTGGGCAGATTAGTGAGATCTTGTGACAAAATAAAAAAGGTTGGGGATATAGCTAAGTAGTAAAGCACCTCTGGGTTAGATCACCAAAAGAAGAAGAGGAGGAAGAAGATGAGGAGGAGGAAGAAAAAGAGGAAGAAGAGGAAGAAGAAGAGGAGAAGGTGGAAGAGGAGGAGGATAAGGAAGAAAATATTTGTTCAATGTTTCTTTAGAGGAAGAGGTGAATTCTGTGTGGAAAAACATGGAGAAGGACTACAGGTTTTTGCATACTTGTATGCTGTGTCAGCAAAGCAAAGCCTGTGGTTAAATGGACCCATTCTCCTTTTTAAAAATGCTGAGTTTGAAATGTTTGGGGAGGACAGAAAAAAAGCAGTGATGCAGAGGCCCACTTCATTCCAGCTGTTTGTGCAAGCACTGTGTCCAGAGCCAGCTGCTGTGAGTCACATGCTGCTGATTCTATCTGAGACCCTTGGCCTTTCCAAGATGCAGGCCAATGATCATAGCATCTCCGGAAGGAAACATATCCACCAACCACCAACTTTCTGTGGGTTTGGAGCACTAGATCTCCTGCCACGTCAAAAACAGAGGCTTCAGATGTTAACACCTACAGGGAAGTTAAAGGCCTGCCAAATCATCACCTGCCTCCCTAGTACAAGTATCTGCTTGAACCTCTGCCCAGCCTGTGACCTAGCCAGAACTGCCCTCTCTTCTGAAGCTGAAACTCTTCTCACACAGTCCATAACACCAGTTCCTCTGCCAGACCTGAGTAACCTTTGTAAAGAGTGCCTACCAGGACTACCCAAGCCTCAACACATCTCATAACCATATTTGGGAGCATTAAATATTACTCCCATTCACTCCTTTCATATTCTGACCACACCATTAATGAACTCATTCAGAGCCTGAGGTGATTTGTTAGGTCTCTAGAAGTTGCTTAGCAATCCAGAAGCTGCAAACTTTATCTTTGCTCTAACCTTGACTGAGTCAGCCTGGTGTTTTACAGTCAGTAGGCTCTTACCTTATAGCAAAGTTATGGTGCAAATATATCCCAGAAAGATATCACTATCTTGGATTCACATCCATTAATGGCAACCTGGTGCCCATTTGTCACAGAGGTCAGCCACAGTGGAGGTCAAATATGTTTCAGGGCAGTGGGAACACAAGCTTTTAGGCACTGTTTCCTCAGGGCTCAGCATCTGAGGCTAAGGCACACAATCCACCACAGCCTGTAGCTTCTGCCTCACGCATGGCAATTGTCTTTACATCAGGAATTCTAGATCTTTTTAATGTTATACCACAACAGCAAACAGAGACACTGAAATGATGCCCAGGATTTGGGGGCAAATTTATTTTATTTTTAATTTTTTAATTTTTTTTTTTGGTGTCAGGATTGAGCTCATGACCTCATGTTTGCCAGGAAGGCATTGAGTCTGGCCTCATGGAGGCAGACTTATTTTACGTTGATGGGGAATGATTGGGATCACTCCTAAAATATCAGGCCCTGATCTCTGGTTGTCTAGGGCTTATATAGGATAAGCAGGCAGGAGACACAGAAGCAGAATGGCTTGTCAATTGGGGATTGGTTTATTTTTTTTCAGTTGAAAGAGAATAAAGTAAAAGGGGGCAGTACAGAGCAGATGAGAACAGGACAACATAGGCAACACAGTACTTTACATTAAGTCAACTGGACATCAACAGTAGCTAACACCATATCTCTTACTCTGCTATAGTTGAGCATAGTTTCAAATACAATAATATCAAACATATCACAATAGTATAAAGCCATGCATAGAGTGAAAGAATTACAGGGCTTTCTGAACCGAATAACAGAAAATGATC
>PVJX010027574.1:0-24730 GCA_004027295.1 Dolichotis patagonum | reverse complement strand
TCTTGTCATCTTCCAGTCTTTGTATCTTTACTGCCTGCTCCCTTGTTATTTTTAAGAGATCTTCCCTTTCATGACCCCACATTGCAAGCCTGTGTTCAATTTTTGATAGTCTATCTTTGGTTTCTTTTAAGCAGTTTTGCCAGCTTTCTATTGAGTCTTTAGTTTCCTGAAAATCCCTTTGAATCTGCTTCATAAATTCGAGGTTTTTTCTGAATTCTTCATTAAATTTTTCTCTCCATTTGTGTTCCTCTATTCTTCTGTCTGTGTCTTCTTGAGAGGTACCCAGCCCTTCTTTTATTAATCTACTTATCTCTTGTTTAATTTGAATTAATATTTCAGTTTTGGTCCCACTTACGAGGTCTTGAATGTATCTCTTTATGTCCGCTAACGCTGTGTTTGATGTTGCATTTTTGCTGCCCTCAGTCTCTTTTGTATTTACCTCTCCTGGATCAATGTTCTCAGGATTGGGACCTGGGAGTGTTTTCTTATGTCTCCCTTTCGCCATGTTTTTGGTTCCTTCCATACAAGTGTACAGTGTAATACCCAGACCCTTTTCTTCTTGTTTAAGGCTCCTCTAGAGGGCACAGGCTAGGAGCTTTAGCCCTCTTCAATAGGTTATCAGAGATTAGAGTTCACCCACGGGCAGTGTGTGCTAGCTCCTCCCTTCTGGGCCAGTCAACCTTTGCAGGCCTTCACTGCATCAGTGTGCACTGATCTCAGGGAAGTAACTGGGTTCCCGCCAGGGGCGTGGCCTAGTCCAAGCAGATTCCACCAATCTGCTCAGCGAGGGGAGTAACCAGCTGAAGCCACTTCCTTATGAAGTTAGGGCTGTCCTGCCCAAATCCAACATGTCATCCAGTTGGTTTCCCCTTTCCCGTGGGAGGGTCTTATACCCATCACTCACCATGTCCCCGAGAACTGCTGGACTGCCCGACCTCCGACTTCAGCGTGGCTGTGTTGGGAATTCATGGTGCCTCTGGGTGGGTCGTGTGCAGGGCCGGTCCCGGTGAGCTGCATGCAAGGCTGTTTAGCTCCGCGCTCCGGCAGCTCAAGCCAGTCGCTTCGGCGCGGATCACTTGTTCAGGTCGGGCAGAATTCAGGCGTCTCGAGGTGGTGCTGTGCTCACTGATCTTATCTTCACTAATAGTAGCCCCAGGACCTCTTATTCGAGCAGGTTTTTATGCTTTAGTTTCTTTCTAGGTTGTGAGAGTCTATCTCTCTCCATTTGGATCTCTCCAGGGTGTTTTAGTCTGGCATTTGAGCTGTCTCTCTCAGAGAGGGTCTCTCTCTTGCTACCTACCAGTCCGCCATCTTGTCTCCGTCAAAAACCTCTACTCTTATAGGTTTGACAACACTGAAGAAGTGGACAGATTCCTAGAATCATATGAACTACCAAAGCTTGGTAAGGAAGATGTAAAACTGCTGAATACCCCAATTTCTATTAATGAAATTGAATACATAATTCAGACCTTGTCATCAAAGAAGAGCCCAGGCCCAGATGGATTCACTGCAGAATTCTACAAGAAATACAAAGAAGACTTAATGCTGACACTCCTCAAACTCTTCAATGAAATTGAAAGGGAAGCAATTCTTCTGAAGTCATTCCTGGAAGCAAATATTACTCTAGCACCAAAACCTTAAAATGATCCAACTAAAAAAGAGAACTATAGGTCAATCTCCCTAATGAACATAGATGCAAATATTCTCAATAAAATATTGGCAAACAGGTTGCAGCAAATCATCAAGATTATACACCATGACCAAGTGGGAATCATCCCAGGAATACAGGGATGGTTCAACATATTTAAATCAACAAATGTAATCCACCATATCAATAGAGCCAAAAGTAAGAACCACATGATCATCTCTATAGATGCAGAAAAAGCTTTTGATAAAGTCCAACACTCATTCATGATAAGAACCTTACAGATAATTGGAATAGAAAGTCTTTACCTCAATATGATGACCATTTATGACAAACCTACAGCCAGCATCATATTAAATGGCCCAAAACTGAAAGCCTTTACCTTAAAATCAGGCATGAAGCAACGATGTCCCCTATCACCGCTCCTATTCAACATAGTACTGGAAATACTAGCCAGAGCAATTAGACAAGAGAGAGAAATAAAAGGAGTAAAGATAGGAAAAGAGGAAGTTAAATTATCATTATTTGCAGATGACATAATTCTTTACATAGAAGACACCCAAAACTTCATTGAAAGACTCCTAGATATAATAAATAAATTCAGCAATGTATCTGGGTACAAAGTCAATACTCAAAAATCAATAGCATTCCAATACACTAACAACAAAAGTACTGAGAGAGAAATAAGAGAAGCCACACCCTTCACACTAGCATCCAAAAAATGAGATACCTAGAAATTAATCTCATGAAAGAAGTAAAAGAGCTATACAGAGAAAATTATAATACCCTGAAAAAGGAAATTGAAGAGGACCTCAGAAAAAAGAAACACATCCCTTGTTCATGGGTAGGAAGAACAAACATTGTGAAAATGGCCTTTCTTCCAAAATTGTTATACAGATTCAAAGCAATCCCAATTAAAATACCACTAACATACCTCATAGATCTAGAGAAATCACTCCTAAAATTCATCTGGATCCAAAAGAGACCTAGAATATCAATGGCAATTCTAAGCAGCAAAGGCAAGGCAGGAGGCATCACAATCTCTGACTTGAATTTATACTACACAACTACTGTAATAAAATCAACATGGTACTGGAATAAAAACAGATCTGAAGATCCATGGAATAGATTGGGAGATACAACTGCAACCACAAACACACTCAACCACCCTATCTTTGATAAAGGAGCCAAACATGTTCACTGGAAGAAAGGTAGTCTCTTCAATAAATGGTGCTGGAAAAATTGACTATTCATATGCCGAAGACTAAAACTAGACCCATGCTTATGATCATGTACTAAACTAAAATCTAAATGTATCAAAGATCAAAATATTAAAACAGAAACACTAAATCTGTTGGAAGACAAAGTAGGTAAAAATCTCGAAGACACAGGAGTAGGTACAGAATTCATGAACAAGAATCAAATTGCAAGGGAAATACTTCACAGAATCAATAACTGGGATCAGGTCTTATTAAAGAGTTTTTGCATGTCAAAAGAAATCTTCAGCAGAGTGAAAAGAAAACCCACAAATTGGGAAAAAAATCTTAGTGATCTGTCCCTCAGACAAAGGACTTCTGTCTAGAACTTATAAAGAATTTTAAAAAGTCAGACGCTTGATATTCAAAGACCTAATCCAAAAATGGGCATCTGAAATGAATACACAGTTCTCAGATGAAGAATTACGAATTGCAAACAAATACGTGAAAAAATGTTCATAATCGTTAGTCATTAGAGAAATGCAAATTAAAACCACACTGAGATTCCTTCTCACCCCAGAAAGAATGGTCAGGATAAATTATCTACCAACAACGAATGCTGGAGAGGCTGTGGGTAAAAAGGAACTCTTCTGCACTGTTGGTGGGAGTTAGACTGGTGCAACCACTGTGGAGGTCAGTCTGGATTTTCCCCAAAAAGCTGGGTTTAGAAGTCCCATTTGACCCAGCTGTTCCACTATGAGGCATATTCCCAGAAGATCTGAAAACACCATACCACAGTCATATAGGTGCATCCATGTTTATAGCAGCACAATTTGTAATAGCCAGATCTTGGAAACAACCTAAGTGCCCATCAACTGAGGGATGGCTAAAAAAGATGTGGTATTTTTATACAATGGAGTACTACTCAGCTATAAAGAGTGATCACATTGAGATATTTATAAATAAATGGACACAACTTGAAACCATACTCATAAGCGAAATAAACCAAACTCACATATGTAAATACCGTATAGTCTCCCTAGTGTGAGAAATGGTAAGAGTACATAAGATTTTATGGTAATCATGATACCCCATTACATAGCTTTGAATGCTTTTAATGTTTTCATTCATCAGTTGGAATGGTTTTATTTTGTTTTGTTTGATTTTATTATGTGTGATTGTATGAACAGCTGTTTTGAAGAAAACAGCATTATGGCAGCCATTGCTGATCTAATATCATCTTGCTTTGAAGTCCTACAATGCTTTTATTCTTCTATTACCTTCAGTTCTATCATTTCCTGTCTTATTGTGATTTTAATATATGTGATAATATAAGCAAAACTTTTTATGGAAAATGAGATATTATAGCAGCCATTGATCACTGTTATTTGATTCAGAATACTCTGTAATTCTTTCATTTTTATAATGGTTTTATAATATTTTGTTATGTTTGATATTGTATTTGAAGCCATGCTCAACTATTACAAAGAAAGAGATATTATGGTAGCTACTGTTGATATCCGATTGTCTTGTTGTAAAGTGTTGTGTTGCTTATGTTGTTCTGTTCTGATGTGCTTTGTTCTGTTCTCTTTTGTTTTATTCTCTTTAAAGTAAAAAAAAAAATAAAAAAATGGAACATGTGCACTGAACTTGATAAATAGTATTATGACCCTGTCTCTTATTTTGTAGCAAATTTCTTGGTTTTTATACACATTCATGTTTTCATTTTTGTTTAATATTTTCATTTTTATCCATCCTCTGTTTTGCTAGCATTGTCTATTCTGCTGTTGTCTTTTCTGTTTTTAATTTCTCCCATTTTCAGGCCCTGGTGGTGTCAATCATTAATACATAGTTTTTTATTCAAATATGGCTAGGCCAACAGAAGAGGAACTAACTGTCACTGAAAGGATGGCCCGTCAGGTGTAGTTCTGAAGAAGAGGGTGCTCGCCACCTCAGGTGACACATGGCAGTGGTCAGCTGGTCAGGAGACAGGAGTACAGGGAAAGCATAAGGAAGAGCATCTGTTGTTCTCTCTCTCTCTCTCTCTCTCTCTCTCTCTCTGTGTGCGTGTGCGTGTGTGTGTGTGTGTGTGTGTGTGTGCACTGAGGATTGAACCCAAGGCCTCATACATGCCAGACCAGACCTCAAACACTGAGCTACACCCTCACCCCATATTTTGATTTCTGTGGGAAAAACTTAGGTAGGTCTGACCTAGGATTGGCTAGTTTCAATAATTTCAGTATGATCTTGGGTGCAGGAACTGTATCGAATTTTCTTTTACGTGACCAACATGTAATTAGGGCAGGGAAATAGTGGTCTAGAGTGTGAGAACTTGATGGGAAGTGGAGGAAAGCATATTCTCCGAAGGGCTGTGTTTACAATCTCTAGGAATTGGCTACATAATTTCTGAAGAGTAAGCAAGACTGAAGATGTCAACACATCAGATACACACAGTTAACACACCCAAATAAAGATTGTGTACAACAGACATGGTCAACACAAACTCAGGAAGAAATTCCTCACTTTTTCTAGTGTACAAGACAACTGAAACTAGGGCAAATCCTGCATTAATGTTAAGGGGGAAAAAAGCCAGGTGCATACTGGATGCACTAATTTAATAGTCTAGCAAAGGCAAAGCCTAAGAATGGAGAATAAATCAGTTATCTATGGTTAAATATGTTGAGGTTGGTGAATTCTCACTAAAGGATAGCATGAGAGATATTTTTGGAGCGTGGTTCTGTCTCTGGGCCATGAAAGAGCTTCTAAGAACTTACAAAAACAGAATTGCATAGCAAGAAAAGCAAAAAACAGCAAAAAATTACAGACCTTGTATAAAAATTATGATGAACTTTAATATATTTAAAAGGATATTTTAAAAAGGCAAAATACTGTTATTTGATAAATGTGGGGCAATAAATTTAAGAGTTTTATTAAATTATTCTTTCTATTCTCCTAATAAAAATGAAGGTATGCTATTAGATAGCATAATAGTGGTCATTGAGAAAGGATAAGGCATCCATGGGGTGTTGACTTTGTAGGCAAGCTTTTAGAAAACTTAATGAATTGAACAGCTGAATTTGCCCATTCTTTATATTTGCTCTAATTCAACAAAAGATTTATGAAAAACAAAACTGAAGCAAAAGTATTTTCTCCTCTTCTGAACTAAATGATTTCTTCTAGCTACAGTATCTACATTATAATATCAAATTTAATCACATTTGTGGCACACAAGATATGTGAACATGAGCAACTTAGAAAATGAAATAATTGGACCATACTGACCCTTTATCTATGATTTCACTTGCCATTTCACTTTCCAGAGTTTGAGTTACTTGCAATCAAGTTTTCTTCAAAATATTAAATGGAAAAATGCCAAAAATTTAGTAAGTTTTAAGAGGCACACTTTTCTGAGTAGCATGACAAAACCTTGCACTGTCCTGTTCTGTCCTACTTTGGGTGTGTGTAAGCAATCTGTCTAGCATTTATAAACTGCGAAAGTATCCAGTAACCAGATCAGTGGTCACAGTGTTGTATTGTTTATGCTTAAGTGGCTCTTACTTTGCTTAATAATGTCTCCAAAGCACAAGAGTAGTGATAATTGCAAAGCGGTTATGCCGAAGAAAAGTACCAAAGTGCTTTCTTCAATTGAAAAGATTAAAGTGTTAAGGAAGGAAAAACAATTATACACTGGGCGATAATAAAGTATAAAGTAAATGATTGTTTTAATCTTTTAATGTTCTTAATTACTAAATTTAACTTACCATAGCTGTGCATGCATAGGGAAAATGCTATACATATGGTTCGATTCTATGTATTGTTTGAGGTGTCCACTGGTGGTCTTGGAACATACCTTCCACAGATACAGGGGGAGTATTTCCACTCTAAATATCAATGAAATTAATTCATAAGGTCATATTTAGTATACCCTTAGTAGTAAATTACCCAAGTCTTCTGCACTTCACCATGGATTATGAAAAAAAGTTGGTTTTCATTTATTATAAGCATTTTAATTGTTAAACTGTTTAGTGTCTAATTTTCACATTTTTATTTAACTTTCATTATTTATTTCCCTAAAAATAATCTTGAAATTATATTAGGCACAGTGAAAGTTCACTAACAAATCCTTTGTGTATGGGATTTTTAATTTCTATAACGAGTACACGTGACCCTGGGAGGTTTTAGAAATAACCCAGACTCATTTGCTCTGCAGGTCAGTGATTAAGGCAATGACCCATCTTTGTTTTAGACATCTGCTTAGGAATAAGTTGGGGCAAGGGGAGAATGAGGTACAGATAAAGAGACAAAAGACATACAGAGGTTGCAGAATACTTCTCAAACTTAACTAATTCTATAAATAATTAAAAAATTAAAATTTCATACATGAATAAAATAAATCCTCTAAATATAGATATCCCTTGGAGATACATATAAACTCTTTGATGTGTAAGATTGATGAGACTAGACAGAGTGATACTGAACAGTGCCAATGCTCTGGTCTAACTCTCCACATCTTATTGAGCTGATTGATCTTGGTTTCCTGGCTCAAGTATTATGAAGCAGACAGAGCAAATAGAGGCAGAAAAGCATGAGAAGGAACTTGGGTTTTAGGATCAAGCTAAAGTGAGGTTTGAATCAGACTTTACATAGCAAGGTCATAGCCTTTCAGAATAACATGTATCATGACAAACAGTATTTCTCCTCAATGACTTAGATGCCGTGAGCATTAAATACAATTCATGTACAATGTGCCCAGAGCAAGGTCTGGCCACAGAGATTTCAATGAATATGAACACATTTCTTTTTGCTTCCTTTCCTGAAATATGCAGAGTGGATGCTCTAGATGAAATAGTGGTAAATACTGATAATTTTTAAGTTGAATTGAAAAATAGAAAAGAGTAAATCAATTGAAACAGATGCAGTATTATTCATCTGCAATATTTTCAATTTTTAAAGAAAAACTGAGATTATATTGTCCAAAAGTTCATTATAAAAAACATGACAGAGAATTCTTTGAGGTTAAAGACTGATCAATCATTTCTCAAACCTATTAAAGATTAAAAAAAGTTTGAAAAGTATTAGTACTATAGTCTTAAGTAAAACAAATCTCATACTTAGATAGACAAATGCATGTGTACATTCATATAAAAAGTATGGAAGAATACTAAAGAAAAATAGCAATTGTAGTTATTTCTAGAGCAAAAGTCATTACGGTTTTTATAATTAACCATGTTTAATTTCATACACTAACTACTTTAAAAATCATAACAGTCATCAGAATATCTTCAGAAGTGGTTTGAGTCTTTCCTGACCTTAGCTCTTCACAACCTCCAATAAGGATTAAAAAGTGATTCTAGAACAAAATTCTGTGAAAGATGCTTATTATTTTCAAATAATAGTCCCTTAAAGTTCCTTTCTTTAAAAGTGGTACTTCTTGCTTTAAATATATCAAGATAAAAAATTATTTAGTGTGCTAAAAAAGCAGGCTTGTAGCTCTGTTACAGAGGGTAGGCAAACACTGAGATGTATTGAGAACAGAGCCTGGAGCCCAGCACATACGACGGAGCGCAGGTACAGGAGAGCCAGTATGGGAAGTGCAGCTGGACCGAGTATGTAAAATATGTCAGCAAAACTCATCAATGCGGGGAGGCCCATCATTGTGAGCTTGGCCTGTGGCCACTCAGTTTGTTGACCTTGAGCTCTGCATTTCCTGAGTAGGAAGCCCTCATACCAAAGAGAAAGTACAGCTGTGACCACAAGTAAGTAGTACAGAGCAAGAGAGAGAATAAATTCTTGCAACTGGGCCAAGCAACAGAAGCCAAGAGAAAAATACACAGCAGAATCCACAGAAGTCAAGGTCATAATAGTCAATTACTAAAACTGTATTTATGAATTTTGTAGAGACTTAGGAAATATGTTATACAAACAGCAGCAAAAGAGAAATAAAAGTTAATCCAACTCACCACACTGAAATTATTGATTTCTTCCTTTAATTCTTTTACTTTTTTTTTTTTGTACCAGGGATCAAACTCACAACCTCTTGCTTATCAGGCAGGTGCTTATGCTGCTGAGCTAAATCCTTAGCTCTCTTTTACTTTTTAAACATAAGATATATAATTTAGATTTTTACAACACAAGATAAGTATGTGTGGAGGATTGTACATATATTGTGTATCCATATATATGTGAATGCTTGATACATAGCACATGTACTATTGTCTCTATTTTTTGTGTTTCACACCATAATGCATTTAATTTTGTTTCCTTATTTTCACTTAGCATTTAATCATGAATATTTCCTTAGTAAACCATAGAGGTTTCCTGAAAGCAAGTTTTTCTTCAGCTCAGGTTAAATCCTATTAAGGATATAATTTAATTAACCAATTTTTCAAGTAAAAATGTGATCAGATTCTTATAGAGAAGTCTTTGGCTTCCTCTGGGTGATCTTGGGAATTACTGGATTGAATATGCTTAATATCTCCTCCAGAATGTTGTGATAATTTGCATATCACCAGGGCATTGTAATACTTAATATATCTGTTTTAATTGTCAATTGTATGGTTTAAAAATAAAATGTCCCCATAGCTTTAACTTTAAATAATTAAATTGGGTATTTTCATAATTATTTAAATTTGCATTTAAACTGAGAATTGCTTGGAATAGTTTTAATTTATAATTTCTTGGTGTTGATAATTTATATAAATGTATTAAGAATTTATTTGTAATTAAAATATCTGGGGATTCACCAGGTATTTACCAATCAATGGAACCTAGTAAACAGTGTCAGACTTGAAGTGGTTGATTACTAAAGCTTCTATTGATACTCTCTGATAGGATTAAGAATCTTATATTTGGTAAAGTGTAGTGGTGCATTTAAAAAATAATGCATATATATTGAAAAAAACTAAAATATAAAAAAGCTAAACATAAAATATTTCCCTGATTCCTATTTCTAATCTGTAAGAATTTCATAAAAATAAACATGTTTTCTTAGGGCAGGGGATTCAGTTCAGCCATAAAAGCACCTGTCTGGCAAGTGCAAGGTCGTGAGTTCAATCCTCAGTACCATAAATAAATAAATAAATAAATAAATATGCTTTCTTTACTTTATACATTCACATATATAGTAGCTTTCAATAGCCTGCTTGATTTTATCTATAACTAATTTTTGAACTCTTCCCACCTCATCATATTTATTTATGTACATAAATGTTAGATGGGGTATTCTTTTTATATGGATAAATTTCTTAGTATAAACATGTATGAGTGATTATGTAATGTGAATTCTTAAAATTGCAATCAGTGGCCTAAAGAATGATTCACACGTGTTAGATTTTGGTACATAATGTTACAGTGACCTCTCCAAGCAAGAATAACTATTTATTTTACTCAATAGTGATAACTACTCTTATTTTCCTAAATTCCTGAAAACCTTGAAATTCAGAAGATAAGGTCACCACTTAATGCAGACCACCAGGACAACTGTGTAAAGTAAATACAGACTGCTTCATCAAAGCCTTACATAATTAAATAAGAGTAAACTTAGAAATTTGAATGACAAAAAATTAGACCACCACCATTTTGTAGTCAGGGGTTGTGCAGGAGAACAATTTAGAATCAGGACACAGAATTTATAATACTATTTATGATGGTCATCCAGAGTTTAACACATGAAGTGCAGAAAATCTGTCCATAATACTAAAGACCCAGAATATTCAGCCAAGGGCCTGGATCCCACAGCAATGTCCCACATGAGTCCAGATGAAGACTCAGAACTCATGACAATGCCTCCCACGAGTCCAACTGGAGGTCTAGAGCCCATGGGAAGGACTCACGCCAGTTTCTTTTATGGATATGTGCTGGGAAGGCCCAAAGGTTAGCGGTGGAAGCTAGAAAGTCTATACTAGTGGGGTGAAGGAGCTGTGCTGGTAGGTTGAGGGTTCTATTCTGGAGCTGAGAAGCCACACTCAAAACAAAGACCAGGGCTGTCCTGAAAAGCACCTCAGCCATCCTCAGTGACACGGAGGCCCCTAGCTCCTCCGACAATAAGAATAGTCAAGTACATGCCAGAAAGCCAGCTTGACCGATTAAGCTGCACGTCTTCCCCTCCAGAGCCAGGAAGCGATGCTTGATGTAAGGACCAGAGCTCCCCCAAACTGAACCACAGCCACTCTCACCAACAAGGCCCCGAGTTCCTCTGATGACAAGGTTGAACTCACATTGAGGAGGCTAGTCATGATGAGCTCCTCCAGGAGAATCAACAGCTCAAACAGCCACACTTAGTGAAACCTAGCTTCTCCTTCTCCTATTTCTATTTATGCTGGCAACTTTCCTCAGGTAGAACATCTACACTCAGCACCGTGCTGATTTAATTCACTTGTCGTTAAGTTGGCCACCAGTTTTCAATCCATAACACACCCCCTCATACATACACACCTTTTCACAATGTAAAATGTACAACAAAAGTTGGAGAACTTGGATCATTAAAAGACAGTCTTGTCAGGGGACATAGATTAGTTCAAAACAAAGTTGAGAAAACTTTATCTATGATGTTGTCAAATATCTCCATAGACAAATTGGTCTCTGCTTAATGATTAAGGATGGATTCTGGAAAAATTGTGACATGTTTCAGTATCAATACTGGGATTCCATAGGTGAGTAAAAGAGAGCAGTTTATTTTCCTGAATGCCTGTCTCACTTTCAGACCTTTGATGAATTGAATGGTTAATTACATAGTCCATAAAGATTATCTAGCAAAATTCAAATGATTTCCATTTTGCCAAAATAAACAGAATATAATAACATGACACTTAATAGCAAGGTTGGTAAAGGACCATCTGAAACTAGTCCTTTGCTAACTATTGTCTAATCTTTCACTTTTCTCCCCCCAAAGTAAGTATCATGGGACTAATTCAGTTTTCCATAGGTGATGATTCACTACAGTTTACCTGCTTCTGAATTCTTCCCTTAGATCCAGAAACATTTTTAACTTCAGTGTAGATGTCAGATACAGGCAGTAATTGGGTTAACGTGTTAAAATAGACACTACGGAGCCCCAGCTTCTGGAATGTCCGTGCACCCTAGGATAGGATAAGTAGGTTTTCAAAGGCATAATAAAAAAACCCCAATAAAACCAAAGTGCATGTTTACCTAGGATCGATGACCAATACTGCTAATCAGGCAGACAGCATTTCTCCTCAGCCTCAACTTCTAATACCTATGGAAGAGATAAAAGGTGAGCTTACATGTGCTTCTAAGGCAGGCTGTGCTTTGCTCTTCATAAAAAACGTGCATTGTACACACTAAATTTTCCTCATTTTAACAGGCCAACACTCAACTGTGAAGAAGAATAACTTTCTCATTCCTGAAGTGTGGCATACATGGAGCAAGAGCAAGTTCTGTTTATCTCACTCTAGCAAGTCATGTTATTTTTGTTTTTTTTTAAGAGCAGAACATGTTTATAGAGAGAAAGAATGCTTCTGTCTGAGACAGCAAGACAAAAAGAATCTTGAGTGGGTTGCAAAGGACCTTGCCTTTTCTGAGGATTTTTATAGAGCAAAACCAAAAGGTGAGGAGGGTCTAAGATGGGGAAAAGTAGGACCTCACCAGGTGGGCATGAGATGGGACAGAACTATTGTCAACCAATAAGATTATGTATTTGCTCAGGTAAAATTGATTAAATTAGGATGAAATGGGGAAGCAAGTCATGTAACAAAAGGAATAGGGCATTTGCAGGTAGGGTTAGGGTTAGTGGCTCCTTCTGGCTTCCTCAAGGTGGTGCATACCTATTGAGAATATCAGTCTCTGATGTTTATTCATAGGATTTAACTGCATTTGCTCTGTCTTTGACTTGCGATCTGGCCCACAGCATGAGGTATTTGTTTTCCTCAGCAGTTGCAAGGTATCTGGTCTTTTGCACTGGCTCCATTGCAGGCCCAGTCCTATCTGACTGCTTGTAATAATCTGTCTAACTTAACTGCCTATAACATTCTTCCCTTCTGAAGAAATGACCTCAACTGCCATCTCACTTCTTTAGACTGAAGGAGGTTATATTTGTTGATAGGCAGTCAGATACTCTCTGACTAAAGGCCCTGGATAGACACCAGGCAATTTCACTTTGGGTGGGTCTACAGCTTTAAATTTTGAGGAAACAAAGCCAAAGAAACAATTAAATGTGCATGGGTCAAATAATAAAATCAATAGGATAATTGTGAGTACAGTTAACAAAGATTTCCACCAAGAGGAGCTAGTAATGGCTTCCCCTAAGGAGGATAAGGATAAGGTCCAGGATATTTTAGAATATGACATGTCATTGCTTTTTCATCTAATATCTTGAACAGTTATTGAGATATTAGCAGAAGAATTAGGAATGAATACATAACATTCAGTTTCCACAATTGTACAAGTACCATGCTGTGCTGCTGTTAGAATGTCTAATGCCACCTGATTTTGGAGGAGAGCCTGTCTCCTCAGCTTTATTTTTTATTTAGGAGAGAGAGACCAGGTATAGTATCATTTATGGCTTGTCAAGTATACTTAATTAAGGCCTTGATATGAGTCATAATTTTTCTCTCTGATAGATCCCAATAAAAAGATTCTAAACTGAATCTAGTATATTTGTTATTGGTTTTATTTGTATGATTACTTGGGGTTTGGCATTCTTTAGGCAAGAACAAATTTTAATAAAAGCATGTATAATCAAAATATGTATGCAAAAGTATGTATCATCAAAGCATGAGCATTAGAGCTGACAGGTAAGCTTAGAAACTGTTTTTATGGGGTAGCAATTGTAGCCCATCTTAGGTCCCTTTATTGATAGAGTCTGACATTTTACCATAAGTCCCTGTAGCTCTAGTTGTAATTTTCTCTACATTATTGATGATGTATGAAGAACAAGATTAATACATTATTTTGACCAAAGGAAAATTGTCTTAAATTTTTGTACATTAACAATAATATGTATTGTATTTGTAAAAACTAGTCTCAGTATCATTTTGATTGATAATGTAATAGGCAGCTTAGTTAGAAATATTAGTTAGAGGGCTAGGCCCTCTAGGGAGCTTGTACAGAGAAGGAGATGTCTTGTGACCTTGGAGGAGACAGACATCTTCAACTGTGGGTCAGATCTCAAGACAAAAAGCAAAACAAATGCAACTGCTCCCTAAGTATAAACATCAGGAATTGATATTCTAAATAGGTATGGGTCACCTCAAGGAGGCCAGGAGTCACCATCCAAACCCCCTACAGAAGGAGTCACTGTTGTATAAGAATGCCTGCATGTTTTGTGATTTGCTTCCCTATTAGTCCCTGATTTGGTCAATTTTACCTGAGCAATTAATTTTATTGGTTTTTTCATAGTTCTGTCCCACCTTACGCCTACCTTGAAGTTCCCATTTTTATAAACAAAAACCATGGCTCACCTCATGGTTTTTGTTTATAAAAATCCCTAGAAAAAATGGGATCTTTGACAACTCACTCAGGATCCCTTCTGTCTGTCTTTCAGAACAGAAGCTTTTTTTCTTTCAGTAAATATATTCTGCCCTTAACCACCATTGTTCCTAAAATTTATTCTTCAGATTTTGAGAACATAAACTCATACCAGACATCTAGCAGGATGCGAGTTTCATTCCCCTATATCAATAGTTGGTAACCTGGATGCATATATTATAGTAATTAGAGAGGACAGAATCTCTCTAGGATCAGGACTAGGAGAAAACCTAAGTGAGAAAACAAAGAGACCAAAAAGTAGCTGCCCTTGTTGTGGCCTTAAAGAAGCAGACCTTATGTCTGATGATTCTCAGGACTCCAAGAAGAGCTCAATGACTAGACTCAGCTGCTACTACTGTGGAAAGCCGGGCCACCTTAAGAGGGGCTGTAGTGACTGGCTGCAGCTCTAGATGTTCCCAGGGGGATGGGTGGTGAGAGGATGAGAAAATAAAGAAGAGACAACCCAGGGGTCAGGTGGAGCCCTTACTCTCCTGCTGCCAGTGAAGGAACCACTCAACCACTGTAGCAGTTTATTTATACCCTTCAAAGAAGAATGTCAATTTCAACTCGACCGCCTGGCAACTTGTTTCCCTGGCTGGCCTGGGCCCCTTGCCTTCTTGGTGCTGGAGCAACTTGTTTATGTGGCTTGCTTTGAGCTCGCTGTGTTTTCAGGGCTGGTCTTGCTTTTTAGCCCCACACATGTGATCAATCTCCAGCCTCAATGGCTCCTTGTAAGAGACTGCCTTAAGAGACCCCAAGCTGTGCCCTGACTGTAAAGGTTGCCACTGGCAGTGAGCCTGCACTCTATGAGGCAGAGGCCACAGAGCTCCAATTCCTCTTCCCAGGTGGTCCAGGGAAACTAAAGGGCCTGAGGTCACTCTGCCTCCTCCCTCTGTCAAACTGTCATCTCTACCTGTCATCTCCGTGGAGGTGCCCAGGGTAATCATGAGGAGAGGTAAAAACCAGCCAATTGTTGGACATTGGCATATATCTCTTTGTCCTTTTCCATCTCTTGCCTTCCTTCCAGGCATTGTCATATCTCAATAAAACAGTCACGAAACATATCTTGCTTAAACTGTAACTGAAATAACTTTCTCTTCATTCCTTTTAGTTAAGCCACATTGCTCTTAATAAATTTGTGGGAAGAGGAGAAAACTTACACATAACAGTGTGTTCTATAGGCACAAAAATCTACTGAAATGACATTTCAGAAATTCCATGTTGAAATATCATCAGAATGTATTTAAGGGAGCAAAAAACGATGCCTTGGAAACTGTGTATTTCTTCCAAAGGAAGTCATATTTGTAAAAACAACTCATTGAAAAAATATCCTTTTGGGCCTCTATCTCAAGAGTAGTATTGTATACTATCAGGAAATGCATGAAATTTTCATGAGAGAGTAATTCAAAGAACTTTGGACTTAATATAAAATGCTGTGGAATCCACCACTTTCTATATAACAAACTGTGTATTTGATCACCTGTATTTCCTGTAAAACATACTAGAACACCCAGAGGCACTTTTCTGGCTTTGCTCATGAATTTATTCAAAGTTGCTTCCACATATTAAGCACTTAATACTTACTAACTAAATGACATGAGAATGAACATATTGTATTTTCTTAATCAGAAGAAATACTTATTTTATGCCTATTTTTAAAAATAAAATTCTTAAGAATCATATAGATTCAGCAGCAGAAAAACAGTAAGAGCATAGTTCAACTCAGCAGCTCTAGATGTAAGAGATATAATTGAAAGAGATATAATTGAAATTTGTGGATTGTTTCAGCCAACAAAAGTAGATATGATTTTCTCAAGTTTTCACAAAATACCCACCACGATAGGTCACATCCTTGGGTGTAAGATGTACCTTAATAAATTTAAAATAGAAATTATACATGTCTGTTCTGAGAGTACAACACAAGTAGAGTAGAAATCAATTTCAGAATTATAGCTAGAAAATCTCCTAATACTTGGGCACTAAACAACATATTTCCAAATGATACATAAGTTTAAAAAAAAGTGCAAGCAAAAATTAAAAACATTGTGAATTAAGTGTAAATGAAAATACAACTTACCAAGATATATGGGGTTTAGTGGAAGCAGTCCTTATATTGAAGCCTATATTAGAAGAGGTATAAAATCAATATTTTAAGATTTCACCTTAGGAAAATAGAAAAAGAAGAGCAAATCAAATGCAAAGTAAAAGAAAAAATGATAAAAGTTAAAACAGCAATCAATGACGACATCAATAGAGAAAATCAATGAGACCAAAAGCTGATAATTTGAAAAAGTAAACCAAGTTGCTGCTACGGTTTAGATCTAAAATGGCCCCAAAGCCTCATGAGACTGGAAGGCAATGGGATGATGGAGGCAGGAGAGCAAACTTGCTTTGGGATGTGGGGTCTGGTCGGAAGAGTGGGCTGCCAGGAAGATGACCGGAAACATACATCTTTCTTCCCCAGCTCCTCCTTTCGCTCTTTGCTTCTTTGCCGCCATGAAGTAAGCAGTTTTCTCTTGTCTAGGACCTTCTGCTATGCTGTGTCCGTGTAAGGAGTGAAAGGTCTAAAAACCTATGAGCTATTTCTATATACTTATTAGAATGATCAAAGTTTAGAACCACAGAGCAACAAATTCCAGTAAGCTTCAGGAACAACTGCAGTTCTCATGCAGTGCCAATGTACAACATTTAATGATACAGCCTGTGTGGAAGACAATTTAGAAGTTTTTCTAGAAAGCAAATACACTTTTTCAATTTAATCCAGGAATTACCCTCCAGATGTCTTCTAGTAAACAGTAACTAAATAATGTTGTACTCAGACAAAATGCAATACTTTCCAGGTTAAAAATGAAATATCTTGTCAAGCCATGAAAATATGTAAGAAATTGGAAAAGCATGTTACTAAGAAAAAGAAGTCAATCTGCAAAGGCTGCATACCATTTGCTTCCCATTTTATAACATTCCAAGAAAGATAAAACTGAAAGAAACAAAATGATCATTAGTGCAAGTTGTTTTGGTCAGCTTTCCCTATTTGTAACAAAATACCCGAGAAAGTCAATCTGGAGGAGGAAAATTTTATTTTGGCTCACGGTTTCAGGGATTTCAGTCCGTGGTAATCTGGCTCGAGGGCAGAAAGACAGCAGAAGGGTTTGGTGGTAGAAAACTGCAAACTTCACTGGAAGCAGAAAGCAAAGAAAGGAAAAGTGCTAGCAAGGAAGGGGCTGAGGCCAAACAAGCCCTTCGAAGTCATGACACCAGTGACCTGCTTCAGCTAGGTAGGCACCATTTGCTAATAAACCAATTAAGCAATTGCTTCAATAAAGTTAAAGCTGTCATGTCCCAAATGTGACCCTTATCTCTGAACATTGCTCTATTGAGACAAAAACCCCAACACAAAAACCTTGGGAAATCACACAAAATCCAACTAATAATAGCTAAATCTTGAAAGCAACTTAAACATTCAACAGATGAGTGGATAAGGAAATTGTATTTACATATGTTGGCATATTACTCCATCATAAAGAAAGACAAACTTCCATCATTTGTAGGAAAATGGATGCACCCTGAGACCATAATATAAAGTGAAATAAATCAGACACATGAGCTCAAATATCACAAGATTTCTCTTATATGAAAAATCCAAAGTATAAAGAGAAAAATAAAAGATAGACAACAAGAAGTAAAGAGATAAGTCTTTCTCAAATGGAATCTGGAGATGGAGGAGGGGAGGGAAGGAAGGGAACCAGGATGAAAAAGGAATTAAGATCTATTATGCATATGTACCAACTCCACATGAGGACTGTAAACATCATGTGCTGTAAACATGCACTAATACAAATTAAAACGTAAAACAAAAATACCAAACATATCTAAAAAAATAAGAAATTCAAACCATAACATCAGGGACTATGGGGAACAAGGATTAGGCAGAACACAGAGGACTCTTAGACCACTGAATAATTCACCATGATACTGAATTGGTAAATACTATCCACTTGTATAGAATTTTGACTATACATTTGTCAAAATTCACGAACTATACATACTAAAAGTGAGCTCTCATGTGAGCCCTGGACTTCAGCTGACAATGACTGTCTGTGTAGGCTCATTGATATTTGTACCATTTTGGTGTGGGATGTTGATCTATGCAGAAGTTTTACAACTGCAAGCCAGGAGGTCTACATGTGTTCTGTACACTCTGAAGAATTTCTCTATGAAAATGTTTTTAAGAATCATGTCCTACTGAATAAAAATAAAGAAAGAAAATTGAAGATGGATGATGTGTCACCTACACCACCATCTGGATAACATTTTTATTTACTACCCAAGGCTTCTATTCCAGCCAAAACATTTTAGTGCCAAATCACCAAAACAAACAAAACAAAAAGCAAAAGGAAACAAATTTTAAAGCAAACACATGAAAATACACTCACTCATATGATCTCCACCACTAAAACAGCAAAATGCTACCATCAAGTTAAAAGGTGAAATTAAAACAACAAAAGGTTTTGTTTAAAAACTATGCCACTAAAGTTATTTTTAATTAAAAATTACATTTTAATGGAAGCATATGATTTGTATATCATATTTCAGGAGCTACTGAGCCAATAGTTTTTAATCATGACTCTAACAGTTATTTTGTGAAAAGCTAAATACTTAGTGTTTTCAGCTTTGCAAAAAGTAAGTTCTCTGCCGCCCTCAACTTTCCTTTTGTTGCATGAAAGCAGCCATCAACAATAGTAATTAAATTGGCAGACTCAGTTCCAGAAACTTCTTATTTACATAAGCAGATGACAGGGCAACTTGACCCAAATGCTGGAGTTTTCCAAACCCTGACTATCCAGCAAACACAGAGCTGGAAATGCTTTTCCAGTGAGTGTGGCTATTCAACCAGAACATTAATATTGTTAAATTTTCCTTCTGAAAGGGAAGATAAGTTTTTTCTTTTCCTTCTAAAATTTTTTCCTTCTGAAAGGGAAGATAATATAGTAGTTTGGCTCTAACATTCCATGAGACATGTTTAAGTTTCCTTAGGTATAACTGTAGCTAATATCACATCTAAAATCTGTTTTCTTGTGTAGATTAAATTATCTTTTAAAAATACCATCAAAGCCAGGGATATGGAGGAGGGGAGGCCTCACAGTGCCTGCCTTTGCTGGGTATTGTGATGTACATCTATAATCCCTGAACTCCAGAGGCACAGACAGGAGGATCATCGTGTGTTCAAGGTCAGCCTGGGCTACAAGATGAGTTCAAAGCCAGCCTGCACTACATAGCAAAACCCTGTCTCAAAAAAAGAAAGAATACCGTCAAAGCTCATTACTATGTGGATACTCATAAAATGATATGTCTTCTCACTGAATAGCATCTGTGCCATATAGTCAACCTTCCTTCCTGTCACAGATAGGTGATTGGTGCTCTAAATGCTAAGCCAGCTGCTGGGACATCAGGCTTACCCCTCATGGCTGCTCAGGACTATGGCTTCTGGAATTTCTCCTTTTATCCTATATTAGTCTCTTGCCTATTGAATCACTTTCATTAGATTATATCATTCTATTTCTCTTGTCTTCTTAAAAAATACAAAAATCTCTTGATCTCACTTTCAAAAATTACTACTATCCATTTCTCTGTTCTTTATGGTAAAATTCTTTCAAAAATTGTCTATTTGTGTATCCTGTCTCTAACTCCTTTCTACTTTCAAACTGTTTAATCAAGTTATTCAAAATTGTTCAGGATCACAGGGGAATGTACCCCGGGGCTCTGCTGGCCCCAGTTCTCCATGCCCAGCTTCTGCATCTCAATTAAGAGAGCCAAGAATCTGCAGAGAGGTGGAGATTGCCTGAGGTGAGTTCTGGCGACCTGGGGAAAGTTGGAGACCTACATTCTGGCTTTTGAGTTCCTGGGGAGCTACTGGGATGCTGGACTGGGTCCAGCAGATTGCAGGGCCTCAGTCAACCACACTCAGTGGCCTTATTTCAGTCCAGGAGGCAGGAACCTTTCTCGAGGACTCTGGGCTCAACTGGGCTGGCCTGGGGACAGCTTACAACCAGCACTGTCAGCTGCTGAGTTCATATCCACACCCCTAGGACAGGGGATTGTGCCCCAGGGGCTCTGCTGGGCCCAGTTATCCACGCCCAGCTTCTGATCTCAATTGAGAGCTGGGAGTCTACAGAGAGGTGGAGGTTGCCTGGGGTGAGTTCCGGTGACCTGGGGAGAGTTGGAGATCTACATTCTGGCTTTTGAGTTCCTGAGGATCTACCGGGATGCTGGACTGGGTCCATCAGATTGCGGGGCCTCAGTCAGCCACGCTCCATGGCCTTGTTTCAGTCCAGGAGGTAGTAACCTTGCTCGAGGACTCTAGGCTCAATTGGGCTGGCCTGGGAATGCCTTGGGACCAGCACTGCCAACTGCAGAGTTCATATCCACACCACTAGGACAGGGGATTGTACCCCGGGGGCTCTGCCAGGTCCAGTTATCCATGCCCAGCTTCTGCATCTCAATTAAGAGAACTGGGAATCTACAGAGAGGTGGAGATTGCCTGAGGTGAGTTCTGGTGACCTGGGGAAAGTTGGAGACCTACATTCTGGCTTTTGAGTTTCTGGGGGAGCTACTGGGATGCTGGACTGGATCCAGCAGATTGCAGGGCCTTAGTCAACCATGCTCAGTGGCCTTGTTCTAATCCAGGAGGCAGGAACCTTGCTCAAGGACTCTGGGCTCAATTGGGCTGGTCTGGAGACAGCTTGCGACCAGCACTGCCAGCTGCTGAGTTCATATCCACACCCCTAGGACAGGGGATTGTGCCCCAAGGGCTTCTCTGACCCCAGTTCTCCACACCCTGCTTCTCCCTCTAAATTTAGGGGGACAAGTACCTGTAGAGTAACTAAGATTGCTCCAGTAGCTGAGGGTGCAGGAGATTTGCAACATACCCGGAGGAAGCTTTGGAATTCCACTCAAACCAAGGAAATAAAGAAAAATGACAAAAGGAAAGACCAAAAGGCAGGCTCAAATCACCAGCCCATCCCAAGAAAGCCTGCGAGCCATGTACATAGAAGAAAATAGAAGCCATACACCTGAAATGACTGAAATGATATCAACTGAAATAAAGAAGCAACTGGGGGAAACTATGGAGAAATTCAAATTAGAAATAATGGCCCAGGTAAAAGAAGAAATGATAAAAGTAGTAAAAGAAATAGTGAAAACATCTAGTGAAGACACAGCTAAAAAATTAGAGGAACAAAGCAAACAGATAGAATCCCTGAATGAACACTATAAGAAACAAACAGAATGCATAAAGCAGATTCAAAGATATATACAGGAAATCAAAAATTCTATTGAAAGCTGTAAAAACTGCTTCAATGAAACTGAAGATAGAATTTCAGACCTTGAAGATAAGAACACAGCTAGTGAACAGGAAAGGAAAGATCTTTTAAAACTAACAAAGAATCAGGAAATAAAAATTCAACAGCTGCAAGATGATGCAAAGAAAAATAACACAAGATTAATAGGGATAAATGAAAAAGAAGGGAACAGCCAAAATGATATCAAGAGGATATTTACAGAAGTTATAGCTGAAAACTTCCCAAACATGAGAATGGAAACTGACATTTGGATTAGTGAAGCACATAGAACTCCAAGTAGCCATAACCAAGATAAAACTATACCCAGACACATAATAATCACCATCCCAGAAACTCACCATAAGAACAGAATACTTTAGGGTTAGTAAAAGCTGTTAGAGAGAAAACACAGATCACATATAAAGGAAAACCTATCAGAATCACAGCAGACTTCTCAACACAAACAATGAAGTTAAGAAGAGCATAGAGTGAAGTATTTCAGATCCTAAAGGAAAACCACTTCCAACCCAGACTGACATACCCTGCAAAAGTGTCCTTCAAAATGAATGGAGAAATAAGATACTTCCATGACAAAGAACAGCGGAAAAACTTGATGACCACAAAACCAACCCTACAAGGAATACAGAAAGATATTCTAGATACACATAAGATAAACCTACCAAGCAAGGTAGACAATTAAATAGAATGGAAAGCTAAAGATACAACAGCAGAAAGATGACATGTCAACAATAAACCAATATATAACAGTTATAACCATTAATGTAAATGGCCTCAACTCACCATTCAAAAGAAACAGACTGGCAGAATGGATCAAAAAACAACATCCAACCATATGCTGTCTACAAGAAACCCATCTAACCCAAAAGGAAACCCATAGACTGAAAGTCAAAGGATGGAAAACAGTACTTCACGCAATAGGAAACCAAAAAAAAAGCAGGAGTAGCAATCTTGTTTGCAGACAATGTGAACTTCAAGCCAAGAATGATCCAAAGAGATAAAGATGGGCACTACATACTAGTTAGGGGAAAACTTCAAGAGGAAGAGATAACCATCTTAAGTATATATGCACCAAATTCCAGAGCACCCAGCTATACAAAGCAAATATTAACAGAAATGAAAAGTCAAATAAGCAATAACACAATTATAACAGGAGATTTCAACATGCTATTGACACAGAGGGAGAGATCAACTAGATGGAAAATCAGCAAAGAAATAACAGAACTGAATCACATCTGTGAACAAATGGACTAGATAGATGTATATAGAGTTTTCCATCCAACAACATCAGAATATACATTTTTCTCAGCAGTACATGGGACATTCTCTAAAATAGACCATATACTAGCCCACAGAATATATTTAAGTAAATGCAAAAGAATTGCAATTATCCCATACATGTTATCAGATCATAGTGCCATGAAATTAGAAATTAATGATAAAAGCAACTGCAAAAACCTAGCAAACACGTGGAAATTGGGTAATACACTCTTGAGCAATCAGTGGATCACAGAGGAAATTAAAGAAGAAATTAAACAATATCTACAAGCAAATGAAAATACAAACACAACTTATCAGAATTTGTGGGATGCAATGAAAGCAGTCCTCAGAGGAAAATTTATTGCACTGAGTTCCCACATAGGGAAGACAGAACAAACACAAATCAACAACCGGATGCTACAACTCAAACATCTAGAAAAAGAAGATCAAGCCAAGCCCAAAGCCAGAAGAAGAGAGGAAATTATAAGAATTAGAGCAAAAATTAATGCAATAGAGACTAAGAAAACAGTACAAAGGATCAATGAATCAAAGAGTTGGCTCTTTGAAAGAATAAATAAAATTGATAAGCCCCTGGCCAACCTTATTTAAAAAAGGAAAGAAAAAACTCAAATTCATGCAGTAAACAATGAAAAAGGTGACTCTGTGGAAATACAGAAGATCATCAACACCTATTTGGGAAACCTCTACTCTCATAGGTTTGATAACACTGAAGAAATAGACAGATTCCTAGATATATATGAGCTACCAAAGCTGGATCAGGAAGATGTAAAACTGCTGAATGACCCCATTTCTGTTAATGAAATTGAAAATGTAATTAAGACCTTGCCAACAAAGAAGAGCCCAGGCCCAGATGGATTCACTGCAGAATTCTACAAGAAATACAAAGAAGACTTAATGCTGACACTCCTCAAACTCTTCAATGAAATTGAAAGGGAAGAAATTCTTCCTAAGTCATTCCTAGAAGCAAATATTATTCTAGTACCAAAACCAGAGAAAAAGCCAACTAAAAAAGAGAACTATAGGCCAATCTCCCTAATGAACATGCAAAAATTCTCAAAAAAATATTAGCAAACAGGATGCAGCAAATCATCAAGAAGATTATTCACCCTGACCAAGTTGGATTCATCCCAGGAATGCAGGAATGGTTCAACATACATAAATCAATAAATGTAATCCACCATATCAATAGAGCCAAAAGTAAGAACCACATGATCATCTCTATAGATGCAGAAAAAGCTTTTGATAAGGTGCAACACTCATTCATGATAAGAACCTTACAGGGAATTGGAATAGATGGTCTTTACCTCAAAATGATAAAGGCCATGTATGACAAACCAACAGCCAGCATCATATTGAATGGTCAAAAACTGAAAGCCTTTACCTTAAAATCAGGCACAAGACAAGGATTCCATTATCACCACTGCTATTCAACATAGTACTGGAAATACTAGTCAGAGCAATTAGACAAGAGATATAAATAAAAGGAGTAAAGATAGGAAAAGAGGAAGTTAAATTATCTTTATTTGCAGATGACATGATACTTTACATAGAAGACCCCCAAATGTCCACTGAAAAATTCCTAGATATAATAAATAAATTCAGCAATGTAGCTGGATACAAAGTCAATACTCAAAAATCAATAGCATTCCTATACACTAACCACAAAAATACTGAAAGAGAGGTAAGAGAAGCCACACCCTTCGCATTATCATCCAAAAAATTGAAATACTTAGGAATTAATCTCATGAAAGAAGTAAAAGAGCTATAAA
>PVJX010027573.1:0-24718 GCA_004027295.1 Dolichotis patagonum | reverse complement strand
ATCCAAGCTGTGACAGCTGAAATGTCTCCAAATAGTTCCAAAAGCCCTTGGGGAGCAAAATGACCTGTTGAGAAGCATTGTGCTAGCATGAGAGTAGAAACGCTGTACATGCACTTTGCCTGGAACCACTAGGTCCTAAGGTTGGATATGTGCCTTGAAGTTTCTGTGGCTACCTCAAAACCACACTAAACCTCTCACATTTTGTTGCTGTCATCATCGTCTTTCTGAGACACTATGCAGTTCAGGCTGCCCTTGAACTCACTTTGTGGCCCAGGCTAGCCTGAAACTCCTACTTCACCCTCCCAAGTGCTGGTATTACAGGTATGTGCTGCCACGCCCAACCTAACCTCTAAAGCCTAACCTTGACACATCCCGCAGTCCTGTTCTCATGCATTCACTCAGCAAACTTCTACTCCATGTCCGCTGCGTGCCTAGATTGGTGCTAGAGTCAGAAAAGCAGTAGTGAGATCTTACCTCTTCCCTTGTTCCTGAGCCTAAATGCATGCTGCTGGCTTCCTGATCCCTCTGAGAATACTCTTTTTTGCTGCTGATTGCCCACACTGGCTTTGAAGCCCTGAGCCTACACCCTGGCCTGGGCCCCTCTTACTATGAACAGCCCATGGAAATCAACCCTCAGTCTTCAATTCTTCTCCCCCCGCCCCATGAATCTATTGCCTACCCCCCACCATGGATCTAGTGGGTCTCTTCCTCTCCCTTACTCCAAACTATTTCTGTCTTTAAGCTGGCATTTAGTCATATCAATAAGTACTTGCTGAGTTCCTCTTTTGTAGCAGGACTTGTGTTCTCTGTACTCTTACATCTCTTTATTTTTAATTTCATTCAGTAAGTACCTGAAGCCCCTGCTCTGTGTCAGTCACTGTGCCGGATGCTGAAGATGCAGAACTGAGGGAAACCAGGCATGGTCCTGCATTTCAGGGGGAGGGGCTGCTTTCATCACATCATTAATCATCCACCTAAATATCCCTTCACCCACCTTCTTGCCTCCTTTTTGTCTTCTCTTTCTCTTACTTTCTCTTTACCTCCGTCTTCTTTTTACCTCTGTCTCCTCTGGCTCTCTCTATCCTTTACCCCTCTCCATAGTCAGCAAGATCCTTTCCTGGGAATGATTGAGAAGCTTCTCAGGGGTCGGGGATTTAGCTCAGTGGCTTAAGTGCCTACCTGGCAAGCACAAGGCCATGAGTTCAATCCCCGGTACCAAAAAAAAAGAATAGGAGGCTGGATGGTACCCTCCCTCAGTCCATCAGGCCTTAATTCGAGAAGCTTCTCAGGGGTGATGGATCTCCATCAGATGCCTGTCCCCTACCTTCCTCCTGGTAGGAGAATGATGGTCATTAATGGGGGTCTGTGGAGGCAGTTTGATATGAGTTGGCCACACTGGGCAATAACCAAGAAGGATCACTTCTTTCTGGGGATCGTGGAAGGGTATGAGGCCTATAAATCATCCACTGAGAGGCAACTCTGAACAGCACATGACTCCACTTGGCTCCATGTGCCATGGGGGGAAATTTCTAGAAGTACAGGGGGACTGAGGGTTGAAACCCAGAGGACAACCTGCCACATGCCCAGTGTGGGATCCTCTCTTCTCTCAACCTAAAAGAAAATAGTTGCTGAGTTCTGTTGGTGGCGTGTCCAGCTAAAACAGTTCTGTGGCTTTTTGTGATCTCCTTTTTTGTTTGTTTGAGGTATTAGGAACTGGACTCGTGGCCTCATGCGTACTAGGCAAGCACTCTACTGAGCCACATCTCAAGCCCAGTTCTTTAGTTTTTTGAAAGAATCACAGCCTTCCTGTAGAGTCAGATCAAAGTTGCCATGAACCTGGCATCTCAGCCTAAGTCATAGGGTTGGGTAGTTGAAACAAGGACTTAGGACGCAACTGAGCTTCCCCTATTCCCCAGGTGAATGTGAACAGGTCCCTTCACTTCTTTGTGACTCAGTTTGTACTTATATAAAATGAGGGTGATACAGAAGCTACATCTAGGTTAGAGGGGTCAAATTGTGCTTGCAAATGGCTTGACACAGTGCCTGGCACATGGCATACCCAGTAAACACCAGCTCTGACTCCTAACTTCCTCTCTTGGTTTCCCAGTTTCTTCCTAAGGTTATATTCCTGATTGCTGATTGTAAAGTAGGCAGACTGTTGCTTTTAACCCTGGGTGAATTCTGATTGCCTCCTATTAAAGAAGGTAGGGTTCTGCCTAATACCTTTCCCTAAATTCTTCCAAGGCCTTAAACCTCCCTTTCCCTGGCTAGAAGAATACAGCTGTTCAGCAGCTGTTAACTTACTCCATTCAGCAGATCAAGTTCATTGTCAAGTGATATGATTTCTCCCCATAAAGGACTTGGGGATTTCTCACAATGAAAACTGTTACCAAAGTGAATAGTGTTATTAATAGGACTTCCTGGAAAAGAGCCCACCTGGATAGAGAAAGCTACTTGTCACAAATACCAAATCACTCTTGTTCCATTTTATGCCCTCCTCTCTTTTCTTTGCCTTCCAACTTCGAAGGTACTTTCTGCATGAAGATTAGAACTGTGAAGACCCCTCTGGGAAGGGAGCTGAGAAATGTTGGGGCCCGGTGTTGAGAAGTTCTAAATCATTCAGTCCTCTTGGGCCTTCCACTCCCTGGGGGGCTCTTGGGTTTCCAAGACAGCCAAACATCTGAGATGAAATAGATTGCTGTATTTGGACGAGAACAATTTAATGATCCAGAAAGTAGGGAACACGGACACAGAAGAAACTAAACCAGCTAACACTGCCCTCAGACAGAAAGCAATTGATTGAGAGTGGGGGGAGGTGGCAGTCTCAGGCAAAACAAATCTGCTAACCCTTTAAGAACATAGGTTATCCAGCTCCCAGAAAATAAATTTGAAAGCAGTGAATCTGGCAGACAAAGGCAGCCAAGAAAAAGATTGTGCTTCTGCAAAATGCCTTGGGTACTACCTCTTTTCTCCACTTTGAGCTTCTTGAGGGAACATCTCACACCTAACCCGTGCCTGGTAGAGAAGAGACAAAGCGAAGAAATGGAACTTTTCAAGTCAAGGTATGGGTATCCTTGGACCTCTGCAGAGATTTTCAGGGAAGGCAATGATGGGCTGTATTTCTGAAGATACAAAGAGAAAATATTTTTGTTTTAAAACACATGACTGTGTTATGAAAGAAAATGCAAAATTAGAGTGAATTTGTGAGATGAAATATGAGAATTTAATGAAATGATTTCTTAAAACTCGCTTGTCAAGACTCTTTTGGGCATTGGTTCTCAAACTTTAGGGTGTATCCACACCACCCGAGTCCTTGTTAAGCTGGTAGAATCTTGGGCCCCTGTCCAGAGACTCAGCACGCTGCATGCTAGCCAGTGTCCCAAGGGATATCAAAGCAACTGCACTGGCTGTGGCCCTGCTTTGGGGACAGGAGATTCCTCCTCTTCTGCTGTTTAGGTTTGTGGTGGATGCTGTACTAGGACACTTAGATGCTCCCCAAGATGAAGACACACATTGCCCAGGTGCCAGGCGATGATGGCATCTCAGGGATACCTTTGTCTATGGGATTCTCTGTCTTCCCCTTAAAGGAGTTGTCTTGCCCAGCCCAAATTCAGACCCATCTCTATAGGCAGCCCATACTCCTCCATGAGAGAGGTAGAGGTGGAATGAAGATCATTCAAACACCCAGCCTCCTTGCCCAATCTGACACAATGCAGAAAGGCCAACCTGGCTTCATGGCTCTCAGTGAAACTTCAGAGGCCTGTGCTGTACCTGCATTGCACTTCACCTTCCTCATCTACTTTCTCCTGCCTTCCTCCCTCCCCTACGGGAGGTGCTCATGAGAATGGGGAAACCTCCTACCTCTAGATCTCCCTCTCAGAGTCTGTTTCCCAGGAAGCCTGATCTGGAAAAAAAAAAAAAATACTTCAGGCAAGTGTATAAACAGATAGTGGACAGTGCATAGTTTTGAGACGTATCTAAGCTGAGGTATAATATTAATAAAATAGCTGCAAGTAATATTGATTAGGCGGCTATGATTTTAAGGACTTTATATTTGTTTTTTCCCTTAATCTTTACAATACCTCTATTACTATCCTGACTTTACAAGTGAGAAATTAAGCAACTTGCCCAAGGTCGTACAGCCACTACGTTGCAGGGCTGGGATTCAAATACACATGGCCTGGTCCTAAACTGACTTTTCACCTTTGCCATCAGGCCTCTCAGGGTCAAGTTGTGGCTCTTCCATGTGCTAGTTATGTGAAATTCCTGGGAGTGATTCCAACTGAGCCTCAGTTTTCTAATCTGTGAGAAGGGGCTATAGTACCTATTTTACAGATCATTTTGGGACTGAATTGAGACTCATTCTGTGTCAAGGGCCTAAGAGGTGTTTGGAGCTAATATAGCGCAGTCTTAACAGACACTGAGTAAATCCTTCTAGGGTATACAAGAAGGAAGTGGCTTCTCCAGTGGGAAGCCCTGAGTTGGCTGCGGTTCTGAGAAGATGAGAGAAAAAATGGCCAAGGAAACGAGAGGCATAAGCTTAAGGGGAGCTATGTGTGTGGAACAAATTTGAGCAAAGGGGTAAATAAATGACACCCATGCTCTCACTTGCATCTGTTGGTAAGGCAAGAATATTGATTCGTAACTGAAGACGTAGCTAAGAATGCTGATTTCTAGGACAGTGACATGGATGATACAGGGGGTTTGGTGGAATTTGGGCACTGTAGCCACCAAACTCGCACAGTTCTCTGCTAGAACTACTAGCAGAGTTAACTTGAAATGTGTCTTACCCTGACCTGGAGATGTGTCTTACCCTTACCTTGAAATGTGTCTGTCACAAAATACCTGTGATCCAAGAAAAATCAACCTGATCTTGGTCTCATTTGCAAATGGCAATCAGGACTTTGGCTTTTCAAGACTCTATGAGATCAGAAATGCAGTGACTGCATGAGTCTTTAGCCTTGCCTCATTTGGAAAGAACTGCTAGCCCTCTGTGGTTTGTGGAGGGAAACCACAAACCACAAAGCCAGTGTTAGAAGCATTTTCTGCCCTAACTTCTTCCCCTGAATTTCAGAGAAATCTTTTTGGGAACTTTTAGGTCTGGTTAATTCCAAGTTCAATTCTCTAATTTCACATACAACCAGTCACCTTTTTGCTGCTTCCTCACTGACCCCCCTCACATTACACAAGGGGGTGTTTGTCTTGGAACATCTTTAGGGACAAGGACTTAATTCCTCTTCCTATTCCTATATCAGCATTTTTAAAAGTTAATTTTAGGGGCTGGAGATTTAGCTCAGAGGCATAAGCACCTGCCTAGCAAGCACAAGGTTGTGAGTTCGATCCCCAGTACCAAAAAAAAAGTTAATGTTAGGGAAAGCATCTCAATTTGAAGTATCATTACACACCTTTCTTCCTCCTCAACAACCCAGCCATTTCTTTCTCCCTCTCGTCACCCCTCCTTGTCCTTCTCCTCCCCTTCCTTCTCCATCTCACACGTACAGAAGCACATCAGCATCTGTGCACAGTGGCCAGTTTCCCACAAGGTTGTGTGGAAGACTCCCCAGAGATTCCCTTTGCTTTGCTATTTTGTCAAAGTCTAAATGCCTCAAAATCACGTTGTTGGAGCCAGGGTTATAGCTCAGTGGCACAGTGCCTGCCTGGCAAGCAAGCACAAGGCCATGAGTTCCATTCTTGGTACCAAAAAAAAAAATTGCTTTGTCAAGGAATCCACTTTGTAGAGACTGGTTATCAGGCCACCACCCAACTTTGGATTCAACCCTGACAAGAAGCTGTTGAATCATTGAATCCCTCTCTCTGTAAGTAGAATAATAATCCATACTTTTGATTGATGTAAGAATGAGGTAAAATAATTCATAGAGAGTGCCCAACAATGTATTATCCAAAGGATACATTCAAAAAAAAGCACTCAAAAGACTGCTTCTCACACCTCTCATCACATTCCGGAAGCTCTGATCTCTGTTTGATCTCAGAGAGCTGGGAGATGTCCTAACGGCTCAATTCCTTTCCCTACCATATCTCTTCAGCAGGAAATAACCCTGTGTCCATGGTACTCTTTATAAACCTTTCCTCTGCTTGTCTCCTTGAGTGATAATCACTCATTCCTATAAGCTGGTTACTGTCCAAAAGAGTTCTGCATTGAATTCCATCTTCCAAGGCTCTCCTTCGTCTTCCTCCCTGAGATAATAGTACCTGGTTAGATGACCTATTTCAGCAGTGCTGTACTCACTGGTACATTTTAACTGTTCCTGGCCTCACATCAAGGTAGTACAAGGCTGGTAGAATGAATGTTATATAAAATAAAAACCAAACACACTGCCCATTATTTCCCTCAGCACAAGAACACTTACCTTCCGCTTCACACCTGGCCAGGTGCTACTCTAAATCCTGCTCTTACTTGTTGTGAGTGGCACTAACATCGGTTGCTCTGCTTTGGAACACAGAGAGTGGAAGTATTGCAGCACCTAGGAATATTTAAGAGAAGATCTGTGGACAGGTCCATTGTATTCTTGCCTCGGGAAAGACAAGTAGACACACACAGATATTCCTTTGCACCTGACCTGGAGCCAGCCATGCAGGAACCATGCAGACTCTTGTTCATTGTAATTGAGAGATCAGATTTGCTTCTGTTACTCCTGTAAAATCCCCAATTAGCCTCCATTCAGCAGAGAGAGTTGTCAACTTGACAGTACCTCATTATGGCTTCTAACTCTAAGTTTCAGGAATGTTGATCCAGGCAGTTAGTCCTAAGTGGAAAATACTCATGCTGGGGAGCCAGATCACTTTGGCTTTAAATAAAGTTTCTACTCACGTGACTTTAGGTAGGCCATTTTCTGGGGCCTGTGTTTCCTCGTCTGAAGAGGAGAAATAATACCTATCCTAGAAAGTAGCTATCCTTGCCGAGGATGAAGTGAGCTACTACCAGCAAAGGGTTTGACCCTGCTTAGTAAATGACAGTTATTTACACTGTCTTTGTGGCCTTGAGGAAACCTTCCAGTTTGAAATAATAACCATTACCCTGAAGAAATGTTCAAAAACTTCATAGAACTAGAAAGGTGTTGGTTGTCATTATTATCTATTAACATGCTCAGAACAGCTCTGAAGGCCTCTGAGACCATACCTGCTGTCTAAAAATACTTAATGTCCCCAATGATTGACTGAGTCCCATATTTGTTCATTCATTCATTCATTTACACACTCTGGTATCAGTCCAATCCTTGCTGCGTGTTGATAGTGGCAGAAACATGATGAAAACGACCCAGACCTAGACCCAGGGAGCTGTCAGACCCAGGACGCTCAGAGGCTGACTACTGTGTGGAACAAAAGAGCACTTAACCTCACCTTGTGCAAAGAACTGGGAGTTGTCTGAACTGGAGAAGTACCAGCCCTCACCCCTATCACTGGTATCTTCCAGGGTTTCCCAAAAGATCCACGATAATTCTTCAGTGCTGTACCTGGCAGGTTTTCTTCAGGAGCTTCTACTGTCTGGGGAAGAAACATTTCTCATACCTCATCCCTGCTATTTCTTTTTTATTAGTACATGTTTGTGATACATAATGAATGCATTCGTTGTGGTGAGTTGGTGCAAGCACATACCACATTTTAAAACTTTTTACTTCCCCTTCCATAGTCCTCTCATTCATTTCCCATCTCCAGAAAGTATAACCCTCTGTCTTTTATTCTGGTCTATACATCTTTTATTCTGGTCTTTAAACTATTCATACTTTGGGTTTCTCATACAAGAGAAAACATGAGATACATAATCTTCTACATCTAATGTTTTTGGTCTTGGAGTTCATCCATTGTTCTGCAATTGACTTATCCCTCTCCTGAGGAAGGAATTGGTCCCTCTGTCAATGGCTGCTGACAAGAGCCTTGACCTGGGAGTCAGGGAGCCTGCTACCCTCTCAGCACCCCTGCTTCCTGGTACATTGCACTGAACCAGGCCACCTGGGTTGGATGAGCCCCAGTGTCCTTCTGTAGAATATGAGTACTGTTCGTAATGGCCTCTGTGACACATTAAAGTGCCATATGCAAGATCCGGAACACTAATTTTTGTAATAATTGAAGCAATGGTATTTATCATTTCCTTTCCATGGCAAGGGCTACTGCGGACACAAAAGAAGCAGAAGATGGAATCCTTGTCCTCAAACAGCTCGCCTCATTGGGAAGAAAAATGTGCAAAGGCAATCAAGACGGGACATGAGAGAATACAATGCAATATACCTAATTTTAATACATAAGCCAGTTTTCTATGTTGATTCTAAGTTTTATACTGAGTTAACTGTTTACTTCAGAGATGTATTTTCTTAGATTGGAATAGGTTCAGGTGTCATAAGTCTTTCCATATGACCTAAGTAAACCACCCACCCTGCACCTCTCTCTTTCTCCTACAATTAATTTTAATGATCAGAAAAGTTAAAGAAAAGGTATACAATCTGAAAACCAGGGGGAAGATCTAGACTATTTGTGTGGCCTCTGCTCCCAACACAACACCTTGAACACTATGTCCTCTGTATGGAAGATAGAATATATTTCACATGACAGAAGTCATAAAGGCAAAAAGGGCCTTACTCCCTCTGTCAAGCTCTTTCATAGTGACATTAATCTATTTATGAGGGTGGAGCCCTCATGACCTAAACACCTCACTAAATCCTCCAACCTCCTAATGTTGCATTTCAGACTAAGTTTCCTATATAAGAATCGAGGGGAGGGGATCAGACCATATTGGATACTAAGGCACAGAGAACAAAGGTATTGTAGGCAAGTAAAGAGTCTAAGTGAGTGACAGAACTAGGCCTACATGCCTTGGCCAGCAAATCTGTCCTGTTCCTTGTCAAAGACACTCATTATTTTGTTCCTTCTTCTGCACAGAGAGCTAGAGAAGACCCTTCTATTGTGCTCCAGCTAAAATTGCAAATCTCATAGATGGATATGGCCAAATACTAAGTCCCCACTTCTAACTTGAAAAAAGTCATTTAACTTCTCTAAACTATACATTTTTCTCAACAGTGCATTATGCTCCTTTCCTGGTACCACTGTCTGGGTTGAGTATCTGGGATGGCTCTTGATGATATCAGAGAATGAAGCCTCCCATTGGCCATTAAGTTGCCCCAGAAGTTATGCAGTAAGTCCTGCCCAGATCTTCAGCCATGTTTGTCACCCAGATGCTGCCCAACGCTATGAATCTTCAAGGGCTCTTCCTGGTATCCACCCATCCTACTCCCCTGGGCTCTTGCTTAGAGCAGGGGCATCAGTGAAAAGCAAGGCCACCCCTCTCCTTTTAACTAGTTACTAAGCAGCTTTTTATGACCACATTAATTAACAGTGAAGCAGACAATTGGCATTAGCTTATACCAACTGAAAATCCGTTAATAGTTCTTTTCACACTAGTTGTAGAACATTCATTATGATAAATCTTGATTGGAATGTAATTCTCCCTCATTTTCATTTTTCCCTAATGCAAGGCTAAAGGTATTCTCTTGACATATGAGGATAAAAAGGATTGAGCAACTATGCTAGTATTGCCTGAGACAAAGTAAATATCTATGGAATAGATGTATGAATTTAAGAAATGAAGAAATGAAACAGTAAATGAAGGAAATCGGTTATGGTAGTATTAACGGGTTTTGATATAATAAAACATTAAGTAATAATCTCTAGCAATCCCTTTAGATGCCAAAGACCGCCACTGAGGCAGCTTATTTCACGTCTCTGAGCCTGGGTTTCTCCTGTGCCGGATGGAGATGCTAATTCCCACCCTTCAAGGATCATTACAGACAGTGTATGTGAAGTGCCCGACATAGTAACCGGCCCGGTTAGGGGACAGTAGTTGCTGCTGCCCTCATTCATTATCACCATTATCTTCACCTATTGCCAGCATCATCATCTCCTTCATCTCCTTCATCATCTCCATCATGTTTCTCAAAGCTTTATGGACTATGATCAAAGCTAAACTTAATCCTTATTGGGAATATCACTTTCAAAAAAACACCAAATGCTATCTTTTGTGTGTATGTCTTTTAGAAACCTTTCATTCTGAAATAATTGCATTTCCAGACAGGACCCCATCATTCCACAGCCTGCAGAGTAATTGCGGCAGTCACCGCCACGTTGAAAGGTTTCCAGGGCCCTGTGAATGGAAGAATGCATGAGAATAGTGACTACTCTCCCTCTGTTCCTGGGACTGATTATCTTACTTACCTTTAATCACAAATCAGCCCAGAGATTCTTTTCTGGGGCTGTTTACTGCATAGCTGAGCCCAGTGGCACATCATTTGAAAGTCTGCACATGCACAGCCTTAGAGGACATAGTGGGGTCACAGATGAGGAATGGCCCATTCTCTCCTTGGTCTTGTGTTTGCTATTTGACCATTCTCTATCTCAGTTTCTTCATCTCCAAAATGCTATTTTTGTTACACCTTCCAGGATTGCTGGGACAATTAAATTATATAAACTAATGGGTGTAAAGACTGCAGCAATGTCTGACACAAAATGGGTGACTAATAAAATGTCAGGTGATTTGGCAGAGGCCAGCGCAATGATTGGGGCTGGCTCTGGCTCATCCATCTCCCTGTCATTGTGGGTTATCTTGCTGTCAGTGTCCTCAGTTTCTCTCTAGGTCTACTTTCATATAAGAATGATTGAGCCAACCAATCTAGATATCCTCTATCATCTTTACATTTAGGCCAAAGACAAAGGAAACAAGATTTTTTGAATATAGTTTGTACCTGAAGAGCCAATATGATTCCTGGAATGATAGCACTTTAAAATATTGTCTTAGTCATTTTCTCATTGCTGGGATGAAATATCTAACCCTCACAAGTGAAAGGGGGAGATTTTATTTGGCTCACACTTTGTAGATGTTTCAGTCCATAGTCAGCTGACTCTAAGGCAAGGCAGCATGGCAGAAGGGCATGGCAGAAGAGAAACAGTTCATGGCATGGCAGACAGGAAACAGAAGGGGATCAAGGTAATATATGTATATCCTCCAGGGAAGCCTCCAACGACCCACCTTTTCCCACCAGGGTTTACCTCCCAATATCACACCAGCCATAAACCCATCAGTGGACTAACCCATGACCCAGACACCTCCCAAAAGCCCCACCTATGAACACATGAGGCTTTGGGGAACATTTTAGATTTAAGCCATGCAAATATAATACCATAGAGAGCCTTTGATGTCCTCTAGTCCTACTGTCCCAATGCATGAGTGCCCAAGTCCATATTTTCCCTTGGATTTGGGGGGCGGCAGAGTGTTCCATGTCATCATGTGACCATGACCTTTCATCTGATGCTATAGTGGGAGCCCCCATTCACATCCTCCAACAATGACAGTGAAACTGGCTCCTATCCTAGCTCTACTTTCTTCCCAAGGTTTTCTCTGATCTCTGAAGTCATCTTTGCCTACATAGGGGGTGGATCAGACATGACTAAGAATGAACACCTCCTGGGAAGCCCTCAACCAGTGATTGACAGGCACTGCTGTATAAATACCTCACTTCCTTTATGCCTCAGGTGGATAATTCTGTGAACATTCCCATTATTGGCTGCCTTTTTCCCCCGTCTCACTTTTGCACTCTTTCTCCAGTATTTATGTTACCCTTGCACCTAAATTCTTTTTTCAAGGTTTGCTCCTGGGGTATCCAAACAGGATACTTGTCCTAGACCCAAGAGGAGCAGCTGGAGGAGGCACAGCCATTATGCAATAAAATTTTCCCAAAGGCTTTGCATGAATCACGGGACCCTACCTGCAGAGACCGTGTTCTTAGGAGGAGATATAGAAATACTAAAGTTTACTATGATGGCAGCTATGGAGAAGAAAAGGCCACTTTCAGGGTTGCTATGAGGATTCAACAAAATAGTGTTTAAATAATGTATTAAGTCTCAGATGGCTTATTAAAGTTCACCTGACACTGGAAAGATGTTTGCTATACGTTAGACCCCAGGCTGCCACACAGGGATGCACAGAGGAATAAGACACAACGTCTATGCTTGAGGCATTTGTGGTAAATTGCAAAGGATAGAGACAGGACAATCATTTTAACATTGTGCCTCTGTAAGGTGGGCTGCTATAGAAGGTGTCATGAGAGAACCAAGCAGCAAGGTACACACTGAATAGTGAATGTTTTTCTTCCCCTGTGGAATTATCTTTAGGGACTTTAGATCTCAGTCAGGACTTGGCCTGCACTAGGTGCTCAGTAATATTGGGTGAACTGAACTGAGCAGTTGAGTGGGGGAAAGGAGAACTCTGACCCCACCATACCTGTGCCCAGCTGAGAAACACTTTTCTCCTTGGATCTTCGCCCTTGGAGGAGAAATAAGGCCCAAGTGATTTAAACATTGTCAGTAACAGCAGACAATAGAGTAAAAAATACAAGAGTTTTGTCTTTTTTATGCCAGGAAAAATTCACATTTATATTCCAAGGTTTCAAATCTTCCAGGGTTGGGGTGAGGAGGAGGACTCTGAGCTACGAGCTATTGTTCATGCTTGGCTGATATTTAATCAGTTTGTTGGGTTATAATTGAGAATACCGCTCCAATGACACATAAATTCAAACGATCAAGTCGAAGCTAGTGAGTCTTCCTCATTATTTATCTTACAGTACAGATAACCTTTTCATTATTGAAATATAATTGCCAAATGAGATAGTTAATATTAAAACAGAATTAGCAACATGAGCTAAACATTTGGGAAGGAATTTCTAATAGGGCTTTTTATGTCTGCAGAATTAGTGTTCAGTCTTGCCATAGTGCTAATTGATGGTTGCGACTGGATGAGAGACTGGTCCCAGCTGCCCCGCTTCTTGCAAAGGGTTCTTCTTAAGTCCTCTGGACAAATCAGTAACATATCCTAATGTCATCTGTGCCTGGGAGACAAGCAGCTTTGTTTCACCCCAAGTCAGGGGCCACTGTTGGTCTATTTAACAAAGAGATGTTTCCTCTGGGAAAGGGAGATGTGGCATAGGGGTGTAAAATGATGCCTACATCACTGCAGTCCCCACAAAGCTGAAAGGCTGGCAAGGAGATGGTATATGAAAGGCAACAGAATGCCAGGCTCTCGCATGCCCAGAGGCCTTCACGCCTCTTTTTTATTAGTATATGTTTGCCATACATAATAAATACATTTGAAGTAGAAAGTTGGTACATATACGTGTCACATCTTAATCCTTGTGACTTCTCCTCATCCCCTCCCTGCTGTCTCCCCTGATTTCCAAGCCCCCTTCCAATCTTCCCACAAAGTCTACTTCTCTTTCCTATCATCTATCTCCTTTCTGCTTTTTACATTATTTATACCTTATGATTTGTTATTTGTACATATAAGAAAAACCAAGTGATCTATACCTTTCTATGTCTGATTTATTCCACTTAGCATGATAATCTTAAGGTACATTTTGCTACAAATGACTCAAATTTATCCTTCTTTATGGCTGAGTAGTACGTGTGTGTGTGTGTGTGAGAGAGAGAGAGAGAGACCTTTATTCTTTATTCCCTAGTCACTCCAGACTCACCGGCAGTTTACTCACTTATCCAAGGGATCCAGCTTTGAGGACAAAGTCTCTAGATGTCCTGTCAACTCCGATGCTTCCTTTTAATTTCATAATGGCTGTTATGGCCATTTGACGGAAAATGTCACCAGGAGTGGGTTTAGGGTACAAGAATTGGGCTTTGTAGGGGATCAACTGTACTGTTGTGTGACCTCTGTCAAAAACTTTTTTTCTTTTATCCTCAAATAAATGAGGATGCTCAGTGTGATGCTCATTTTTGCAGCTGAACTCATGCACTAATTTCCATCCTTGTTTGCATGCTGCCTCTCTCTCTATGACTCTGGTCCAGGCTCCAGGGACCTAGTGATGGATGCAGACTATAGAGGAATTCCTTGGCATTTCAAGTGGAAGAATGGTGTTTACAGAGACACAGGAGTTTCCAAGGGAAAATAAGCTAGCAGTTCAGAAAATGCTCCTGCATGTTTTTGGTCAAGGCATTCATGTTTTCATCTGTGTCATCCAAAGTATTACCATGAGATAGGGAGTTTCCGGAAGAAATCAAAGAGAATTAGAGGATGGGGGGCTGGGAGTCAGGGTTCCACACTGTATTAACTTTCTTAGCACTGACACACAATGCACAACAATCCACAACTCAAAGAGGGGAGATTTAATTTATCTCACAGTTCAGGAAATTCAGTCCATGGTTGTCTGACTCCAAGGCAAAGACATCATGGTGGAAGGACATGGTAGAGGAAAGCCGCTTACCTCATGTAAACCAGAAAGTAGAGAGAAAGGAGGAACCAGTGAGGGAGACACACCCAACAAAGGCAAGACCTCAGTGACACAGCTCTTCCAACCAGGCCCCACCTCCTAGCGCACATTCAGCTGTGAACACATTAATTCACCAATCCACTGAGGAGTATAGCAACCCTTGATCTAATCATCTTCCAAAAGCCCCACTCTGAACACATGAAACTTTTGGGGGACATTCGAGATCTAAACAGTAAACATATTGTAAGACCCAGGATAACACTGTACCCCTCTCTGGGCCTCCATTTGCCCCTCTGTGAGGTAAGGAAGTTGTACAAATTCATCTCTAAAATAATCTCAATTTTCACCAGCCCTGTCATTCTAAGACTTGCAATTTGAAAGTCTTGGTTTAAAACCAAAAAAGTCAACAAATAACATGTGGATCAGCTTTGGTTGGAGCGAATCACCTCCGTTCCTTCTTCCACGCCTGGCTCAAATAACATTTCACTTATTAAACTCATTCTGAAAATAAAGAGAGGGAGGAAGGGTCTCCGGGAAGCCAGTAAACCTATTCCGAATAATCTCTGTCTCTCTCTCTCTCTGGCCACTCTTTCCTCCTGAGACAGAGATAAGCACATTGTTTCAATCAGGCCTGAGTTCCATTTCCTTATCTTAAAACTATCTTCTGCCACATTATAAATAATCAGCTTACTAGTGAACTAGGCCAGGCATGCATGTGTTGGGGGAAGGGGATGTCTGGGATAGCAGACAGGGCCCAGGCAGCAGCCTTGATCCTTATGTAACCCCAATGCATGCAGTTTCCACCGGCCCATGAGACTAAGGAGCTGACTATTGACAAGCCAGGTTAGGACAGGGGAGTCACATCATTTATCATGTGAGCTGGGCACTTCTCAGAATGAATGGGATCATCATTCGTAGTTACACTGGGATGACAGGCACAAAACAAGATCATCCTAAGCCAACTGGAATGTGGTCATCCAAGTCATTTGCCCAGGGGGAAGAAACACTTAGCCCTAGGAGTTATCTGTATTCAGTCAATGAATGGAATTTTAATTTGAGGTGCAAGAGTAGCTCCATCCTTCCACTCCAGCCCCATGGTTGCAGCTGTCCCGTGGAAATCAAACAGTTTTCTAGCTCCAGCTCACAATCCCCCAAGGATGAGGACCATGTTTCCTTCCCAGCAGGACCCACAGACTCATTTATAAGACCTGCTACATCATTTATGCAAAATTATTAAGGATTTTGAGATGAGGCCAGACTGTTAAATGGCTATGAGGACTTTCAGAACCCAGGGCCAGGCTCTTGCTGCTGGCTCTGCCCCACAGCTGGGCTGGGCCACATTTGAATAGCTCTCACAGGGTACATTTGCTTGCCTGTAGCCTCCTACCTGCCTGAATGAGTGTATGTTTGCAGGCTGCATTTACATGTTCCTTGGTTCAGCACACAAAATGGTATATGGTAAAAAGTTTTAGTTCTGTGTGTTCACTTCTCCTTCTCCATCTAATTCCTCATAGGTAACTAGATTTTGGTTTGGGGGTATCGTTCTGGAGTTACTTTATGCAAATGTATAAATATATGTTCTTACTTTTCTCCCTGGTTCAAGATTCAAAGGTTGCATAGTAAATAATCTTCTGTGCTTTGTATTAAAACATTCCTCCTGGTATCCAGTAGCAGTTTGACCCACCATGCTTGCAACCATACAAAACAAGGCCAGTTTCTCTCTCCAGTGGAACTCATCAAAAATATAAAACCACAGACAAGTTCCCCACCAACTCTGCTTCATCCAGCCTCAACCTCTTTGAACTAAACTATTTCTGCAGCCATTCTTCACAGGGCTCAGATCTGAACTGCTCTTATTTGTCCATGACTATCTGAGTGTATGGGACCCAGAACTGACCTACCAATTCACCAGGGGAGGGCTGCCCTGTCCAGTGTAGGAAGATACTGATTTCCATCATTCAGGTCCCATGACCAGCTCTGTCCACCCACCTTAGTGAGAATGATAGTTCCCTTTGAACTTTGTGCCAAGAACTACACTGTGTACCTACAAACATCATATTGACTTTCACGGCAATCCTATGAGGGAGGTCTTATAGTCAGTTGTTCCTTTGCAGATGAGGCATCTGAAATCAGGGCGGTGAACTTACAGCAAGGAATCATTGAGGAAGGGTTCGCACACATCTGTCCACCTGCAAGCCATGCTTTTGACCAATTTGCAATGCTACCTCCCCTCTCAGTCACCACAGGGTCCTTTGGTGAACTCATTATGGGGCTGTTGCTGAAAGCTCACCCCCACGTACTTCTTCACTCTCATGTTTACTGTGACCTTATTTCAGCTGTGTCTCTTAATCATTATGAGATAATGACTTTTCTACTATCTGGGCTGTTGTTAAGCCATCCATACCTTGACACTCAAAGTGATCTGTGCTTTCCAGACTTCAAATATCAACTGGATTTATATCTTCACCCTAGAACTCTCCTCCATACTCCAAACTTCAGTCTCCAACTACTTGTTGACATCCTTAGAATGCTGAGCAAGCCTCCAAACATAACATATCTAACACAGAACTCAGACTCATGATTTCAAATCCTGTCTCTCCAGTCTCATGGGCTGATCTACCTACTTGCCTAAGTTAGAAGCCCATGTCAATTCCTGCCTTTCCTTCAGCTTCCATGCTCAAACCATCAGCAAGTCCTTTTGATTCCGCTTCCAAAAATGTAACCTGATTCCATCTTTCTATCTCTACCCATAACCTTAATTCAAGTACCAATGGTCTCTCATTTGGACACCTGATATATCCTGTTTAGTCTTTATGGCTTTATTCTTGCTTTCTGTACACTACACATTGGAAAAATATATAATGTAGCATTATTATGTCCCTGCTTAAACCCTTCAATGGAGTCCCTTCATTTGCACAATAAATGCTCTTCAGAGCATTCGTGTTGGCTACAAAGCTCTCCCATGTCTGTGGTCTACTCTAGTTCATTTCCTGCTCTTTTACTTAACCTTTTCCAGCCACAGTGTCAATTCCTAGGACACATCAAATTCATTCTTGCCTTTGGCCTTTATATATCCTGTTATCCTTCTTGGAATAGTCTTACATCTGATTAGGGTATTCTTTTCCCTTCTCGTTGTTTAGATCTCAACCTAACTGTTACCTCCTCAGGACTTTAATTACCTTACCTTATTTAGTATCCTCTCTCACAGTGTCCTGTTAGTTGCTATCCAGCATAGCGCTTGAGACCATTCCTCCATAATGTTCACTTTGGTTATCTTTATTGCACATGTCCTCATTAGATGGCAAGCTCCATGAGGGCAGAAGCCCTGTCTCTCCCATTCACATGGTACCTCCAGGGGTAAGCACAGGGCCAGACAGAGAAGATTCTCAAAAACTGTGGAATTCTTCCCCCTCCTTTCTTTGGTTGTTCTCATAATAGACTTTGCTGGAAAGCTTCAGAGTAATTTTTGTTTCCTGTTGTTTTAATTGAATAGGTTTTTGTACTGTGGAAGGGTTAGCAATGAAGATGTCTCTTAGAATACACACTCGCTAATGGCCTTCTGCTTATGTAATCATTAACTTTTTCCCCATACTTTGGTGATCCACTGTTTGACATGGACAGAGGTGGCCACCTAGCTCTCCTCATGACCCCAGAGGCAGTAGAGCACCATTGATTAGAATGGATCCCAGCACCACTCAATGTGGCAACAGTGGCTTTGGCCATAGACTTGGAGCTATACTGCCTGGTCCAAAGCCCACCTCTGCCTCAACTCTTCATCTCTACAATGATGTGATGAAAACAGTACCTGCCACCTGTGGTACTTGTGAGGATTCCACATGTTAATAGGGTGCTTTGAGGTAGTGATCACTAGCATCATTTTTGTATGCTGAGATTCTTAGAGATATTATCTCCCAACACCCAACAAGCTATTTTTATTTCAGTTCAGCTCAATAAACATTTCCTGTGGTCCTTTACAAGGGTCTAGAGATATGGGTCCTAAAGGAGCTCCCAGATCCTTGGATACCACAGAAGTACAGTAGAATGAAATAATGAAATTGGTTCAGTGTCAGAGTGATAGTAAAATCAGAAACCCTATGACAGTTATCGACAAATCCACTGCTTTTAGCCTTTCAGGTTGTAAATTTTGCCACCCCTGGCCAAAAAGACAAAATCTCTCTTGCCCACCTTCCCCCATCTCTTTGTCTCCCAGAACCCACTTTCTCTGTGGGTATAACTCGATTTGCAAATGGCAGGAGAAAAACAGTTCTTATGACAAAATCTCACTCATTTGTCTCCTGGACCCTGGGCAGCTGCCTTTCACTCTTTAGCCCAAAAATCCCTGGAGGCCATGATGCAATTAGAGTATTTGGGGCCTAATGAAGTGAAAAGGCATTTCCCTGCCCCAGACCTGGGAGTACAACAGTCACTGGCTGCTGAAGGCAGACATTAAGGAGAACCATTTTAATTGATTAGAATGTGCATATGCTGTATTGGTTTAGTTCAGGGGCATTCTGGAACAAATAGTGCTGTCATGGTGGGCCTTAATTAGAAATAAATTAATAGAAAAATGGATTCCCAAGTTCCAGTGGCCTCCTGCTTCCTTGCCATCACCAGCATGATAGAGGCTTCCTCTTGCCTTGCCAGTGAGCTATGAAGAGGAAAAGAGAGCTGTGTCACTGGGCCATGGTTCTCAAGGTCCTCTTGATACAGGCATCTTGTGAATAACATTCAAGTTGGATGCTGGGGCAGAAGGCAAGCTTTTGTTATAGAAGAAATAGCATAGACTCAGTCCTAGACTTGCTCACTGCTTTGCTATCAATTCTTTTAACAAATATTTATGGACTGCTTACTGTGGGCCAAAGACCATGCTATGCACACAGAATATGAGCAACAAAATCCCTTGCACTCATAGACAGATAAATGAAGTAAGCAAGAATATCCTAGAGCTTGATAGTGTGTTAGCTTTCTGTCACTGTAACAAAATACTCAAGAAAATCAATTTATAGGGAGAAAGTCTGATTTTGGCTCCTGGTTTTGAGGTACCAGTCCATAGTCATTGGCTCTGTTGCTTCTACATGAGATGGGACATCATGGAGTGGAGCCTGTGACAGAGCAAACCTGTTCATGATGCACAGGAAAGGAGGGAAAAAGAGAGAGGCAGACAGAAGGAAGGACAGCCTGTACTGCTGGGCTTCTTCAACCTTCTGCTTTTGTTCCATCCAGGTCCGCACCCTGTTGGATGGAGCTACCCACATTCAGTGTGGGTCTCCCCTTTACTTTGCTGTCCCACAGGGTATTTGTCTTCAAAAATACCTACACAGAAGTACCCAGAAGTGTGCTTCACTAATTCCCTAGGTGGTTCTCAATCCAGTCAAGCTGACAATCAAGATTAACCCTCATACCTAGGTAGTAAAAAGATTACAGAGAAAAATTAATCAAGGGGTTCAACAATATAAGATAAGGAACTCAGCGGCCGGGTGGGCGTGGCCATTTTCAATAGCGTGATTAGGAAAGTGACTGCTGAGGTCATGATTGAGCCAGGAATGAACAGCAGTGAGGAGATGAGCCACCCAAGAAAAGAGATGGCCCTGAGGCCAGGAATGCTGAGTGAGTCTGAGGAGAAGCAAGGAGGCCTGGCAGCCCCTATGAGCAAAAGGAGGGGAGGAGGGAGGGAGGCCTGTATCACTGAGGGCCACTGCATACCATGGCTAAATTTTCATGCACCTTCTGCAGATACTGCTAATTGATCGTAGCCCCTCTGCACCAGGTCCGTACTGCCTGTGCACGTAGAAAGGCAGCAGACCGAGTGCTCACCCAGAGAGGGCAGGGTGGAGGAGAAAGAGAGTCCAAAATGCAGCAGGACAGAAAGGAAGGCTCTGTGGAGAGACATGGGATAATTAATTCTTCCTGATGAAGGAGTCATAGAGCATCTCCCTAACGGGTGAATTTAAGAGGACCCTGAAGGATGGGTGGGCTCTTAATGTGAAAGAGCACAGCAGCCTGAAGCGACATCACCAGGAGGAAGGAAGTGGTGTGAGGTAGTGGTGCCCCACAGCTGGGGAGGGGTTTATGGGAGGAAATACTGAGAAGCGCTTAATGAGAGCTCTCATGTCCCCTGAATGGCAGCTGGCCTCCCGAATCTCCACATTCAAAGCAGAACAGAAAGATAAACACACCAACACCAAGTGTGTTAATGAGTTTAATAATGCCAATTACAATCGAAGATTGATCCCACTCATGAGTCTCCCTTGTGTATGCACCAGGATAGGGCAATGTTCCTGGTGGGTAGCAGATAGCTGTGTGCTAAGGGTGACTGAGAGACTCAGATTGCCTCTGTTTTCTGGGTTTTCTATTACCCAGAGCTTTAGAGATATTTTCAGAAGAAAGAAAGGGGATGAAGAAGACACATCTGCTCCTTAGCCATCTGGGCCAAGAGGACTCAAGTCCATTCTGCTCGAGTCCATAAGTGAGATCCAGAACCTTGGTGCTGCTGCGATGCAAGGGGAGCTGGGAAATGTAGTCCTTGGCAGAGTGGCCGCTGTAAGGCCAGGTTCTGCACTCCAAATGGAAGAACACACAGGTGATAGACAGTGAGCTGCATACCCTGTGAGAAAATGCCACCCTGTACCACCCCTACCTCATTCAGCTCAGCAAACCACATTGACTGTAGTAAGAATTACCAGTCTTCACAGTTTCAGAAAACCTTGTAACTGTGTAAGAACTTAGAGGTAGGTCGAGATAGATAAAAATTTAGTCAGTTACTTTGTGTCTAACAACAAAAACCCTCTGCCTCAACTTCTTTCTCTGGAAATAAGAGTAAATACTCTCATTTCCTTAAGGATTAAATGAAGAATTTCCCAGTCCATAGTAGGTGCTCAGTAAGCAACAGCACCCCATTCCCCTTCCTTTCAAGATTTCCCAGAAGAGAACCTGAGGGTAAAAGGATGGTCTGGCAGCCTTCTCTCTTTCTTAGAATGCTGAGATGGAAAATCTTGTCCTACAACAAGGAAAAGAGTCTACTTGTAAAGACAAGGCCATTAGCAGAGGGCTAAACATACAGGAGTTAAAGATAGAGGTGCCTTTCGCAGTGACTTCTCCAAGTCTTTCTAACTCAAAAATCCGGAAGTTGTGCTGATGTGTTCAACTTCATGTTCCCCAGGACAAAAGAATCAGCCCATTTTTCTTTGGATGTACAGGCCATGGGCTTTTGTTCCTCCCAGGAACAAGGAAACTCAAGCAGGTTCGATTGCTATTTGTCGCAAAGGCTCCATTAGGCCATGCAGCTGCTGCCTACCAACTTTTACACAGAGATTCACAGAATGGGAAAATGAGCTGGGAGTTGCTCCAGTGTGAAAGATGTTGTAGCTCAGAAAAGGAAACTGGGCAAAGAACAATGATCAAAGTTTTTTCTCCTGGATCATAAGGATAATCACAGTTGCAGGGTTTTTGAAAAGGCAATAAAAAAGAGATGGGCAGGGTCTTCTTCATGAGGAAATTGCCTGCTTCACTTCATGCTTGGTGACTGTGCCAGTGATTTCCGTGGTAATATTCCTGTAAATTATATTCATTTCTGGTTGTAAATTTCTCTCAGTGGTCAGGCTAGTGAGGAAAGGATGGCATTGGGCACTCAGCCGATTCCCTGCAGTTAGACATGAGCTGTCAAGCAAGAGGGGTACAGGCCCTGGCTGGAGGTGTGGCCAGCAACTGGTTCCTGAGTAGAGGGAAAGTGCAGGCAGAGGATCTATCTGGTCCCACATCTGCACTCAGAAATCTAGATATAGGCTAAGGGCTTCTGGAAAGTCAGTTTAGGGAGAAGATTCATAGAAGTAAGCAGGATGGTCTCTCAGAGCCTTGGACAGCCCTCCAAAATAGGCCCTTGGATGCGCACAGGTCCAGTGCCAAAACAGGTCTGGGGCCTGAAACTCAGAAATATCCATATAAGAGCTGTGGATAGATACAGAAGGGTACTGTCTGCTGGGATCTCTGCTCTGGCTCTCCCTTGCTAGGATACCACCTGCACTCTAGGGGGAAATTCCCCCAGAGCTATGTGAACCAAAAAGACACTGCTACACCAATGCCCACCCCCAAGTCCCCTCTGAGCACAGTGACACTAAGTGTTTCCTCTGTGCTGCTCTAATAGTTTACACAGCCCTCTTGGCAGCCTCCTCCCCTGCTGCTTATAAGTTCTTTTGGAACAGAAGCCATATTTTTCAGTCTCTGTCTTGCTTGGCACATAAAAGGTATCAGTTACAGGTAAGCGGAAGAATAAAGAAGAAGGCAAGAAAGACATATATAAAGAAATTGGCCTCCCCCCCACCCAGAAAAAGAGGCCTATATATAGACACAGGAGAATTGGATTCCAGATGAGCCCTGCTACTAATTTACCTTGAGACCTTGATCAAGTCACTGCCCCCCCTGTGCCTTGGTTTCCTCATCTGTATAATAGAGGTATTTAGATGATTGCTAAGCCTCCCTTAGCCCCAACACTGTGTGATCCTGTGGTCTAAAAAGCCAGGAATGTGGACTCACAAATTGACCATAAAGCTTTATAGAATTTAAGAAACGGAGTCTCTGGTGTTGGGATCATGTGTTTATCAGATTATGCCCTTGGATCTAGTCATGGCTTTTCTTGTTCTAGCTCCAAGTAGTGTGAAGACTCATGGAAAGCCTCTGACAAATTTGTCTCCCTATCTCCAGGATCTGGGTACACAGGTTCAGGCTCATGAGAAACATACGGTATTTGGAGGAGAGTTCATAGATGAATTGTGGTCCAGATTGGGTACCCATATACCTAATCCCAAGTTTAATGCCAAACATCCAACACCAGAAGCTGGAACCTTAGGATGTCATCACGCATCTAGACATGAGTAACTAGAAACCCCCATAACCAGCTTGGCTTGTGCTTGAGAAGCTCTCTGGGAATAACAATTAGTAAAAATAGTCTTGTGGGCTGGGGATTTAGCTCAGCGGCATAAGCACCTGCTTCACAAGAGTGCCGTCATGGGTTCGATCCCTGGTACCGATTAAAAAAAAATAGTCTTGTAACAAATAGAGCAGACAATTCATCCTCTAGTAAACAAGAAAGCCCAAGGGCTCCAGTAGAATGGAAGAAATGCATATGATATTGAAATTACCAAAATAGTCAATCTGGCCATTGATCCAAAGATACTAATCAAAGCTACCCATGATGGCACACACCTATAATCCCAGCAACTGAGAGCCAGAGGCAGAAAGATCATCATCACAGGTTTGAGGCAAGCCTAGGCTACAACAAAGTGAGTTTGAGGCCAGTCTAAACTACATAGTGAGACTCTGTCAAAAAAAGAAAGAAAGAAAGAAATACTATTCAAAATAACCATGCAATGGCATTCTGTGCTTAGCATATTAGCAGACATATTAAAAATTAAATATATAGTGTTAGCAAAGGTATCAAAATATAGACGTCCTCAGGTAGAGTCGATGGAAAGGTCCAGTGCTCCCCTCTGTGGAAATCAAATTGGCAATATGTGTCAGGACTCTTTAAAATATGTCTGTCCCTTGTCCCAGTAATTGTGCTTCCAGAATTCTATGCCAAGGAGCTTGCTGGAAATGGGAGCAAGCTGAATGTTGCCAGATATCCATGATGTCATTTATAATCACAGACACACGGAAATTAGAAGTCAGTTCCTTAGCCAACAATATGGAAACTAGTACCACCGCTTTACGGTATATCAACCTAATAGAATATTATAAAGTTACTTAAAATGAGGTTTTCCAAAGAGGTTTTCATGACTTCAAAATGTTTATCATAAAATGTGAAGCAAAAGTTATAAAACTATCACAGCTACATCCAAAGTATGTCAAAAATATATGTGTATAAGGAACAAAAAGTTAACAATAGCACTGTGTGAATGATGTCATTACAGTTCAATTTCTTTTTTTTTTCAAAATTTTATTATCATATTTTTTTTTCTTTTTAAAAAAAGTCAAGGAAGGAAAGTTTGCTGGCAACCAAAACGGGTAGGACCCATTTGTCTTTGTAATCACCAGGGACCGCCTGCTAAGGAAGCCCCGTTAAACCAGGGGCAGGGAGCCCCTGCGCCGATAGCTCGCTCACGCTCTCTCTGGAGCGGTTGTTTTTTTTTTTTTAACTGAGGAAATTGCTTTCCATAAAACCAGCTCTCTGACACCTCCAAGTACCAGGGAACCATACAAGGCTGCTTTCCTGGGGACATTCTCTAATGGGGAACTCCATCACGTTCCAGCTTGGCGCTTCCAACGAATCCTAGCCAGCCATAAAAATTTTTAGCACCCTGTATGCAAGACTGATTGCAGCAGGCTCATAAAAACCCCGTTCACCCACCGAGAGCTGCGGGTCTGAATCTCTGAGTTCCCTGCTGTTTTAAACCCAGTGGCGTGGTGCATTGCTAAGTGATACCTCCTAGAGATCCACACAGCAAGCC
>PVJX010027572.1:0-24724 GCA_004027295.1 Dolichotis patagonum | reverse complement strand
TATGCTTTCTTGGGGAGGGCTAGAGCTTTGAGCCTGCCTTTTGGTCTTTCCTTTTGTCATTTTTCTATATTTATTTGCTTTGAGCGGTGTTCCAATGTTTTCTCTGCATGTGTGGTGAATTACCTCTTGCACCCTCAGTTCCTGGAGGGGCAGTGGCTCCCCCACAGTCTCTTGGCTTCCTCACAGGGTCCTAACTCCCCTCTGTGGGCTCCTGGCTTCCTAAATTGTAAGACTAATGCTGGGCGTGGTCAACCCGGAGCCTATGGAATCTCAGGCAGGCCAGGCCACCATACTTTGTCCCAGGCAGGTCTCCAGGAGGTTCCCTGCAAGTGAAGGGTGGGCCTACAGGTCCCAAAGAGTGAGGCCAAAATGCTGGTTTCTGCAAAGTTCCTGGTCCCAAACAGACCTGGCCAAGATGCCAGTCTCCGCAGAATTCCCAATCCAAACAGCCCAGGCCTTCTGCGGGTACAGGAGGTTCCTGGTCCCAAAGACTCAGGCTGCGATGCTGGTCTCTGGGAGATTTCCTGTGGGTAAAGGGCGGGTCTAAGGGCCCAAACAGACCTGGCCCAGATGCCGGTCTCTGGGAAGTTCCCTGCGGATGAAGGGCGGGCCTACCAGTCCCAAACAGTCGGGCCCAGATGCCGGTCTCCGCAGACTTTCAATCCAAACAGCCCAGGCGACTCTGTGGGTCCGGGAGGTTCCCCGTCCCAAAGAGTCAGGCTGCGATGCTGGTCTCTGGGAGATTCTAAAAATAGGTATATTTATAATATAGCTATATATTATAATAGCTATATTTATAATATAGCTATATATTTTAAAATAGCTATATTATAAAATTGCTATATTATTTAAAAAGCTGTATTATTTTTAAAAAGCTATATTTCCAAAGCTGCTGCACAGAAATAATGCTATCCCAATCAAAATGCCAATAGCCTACTTCATAGAATTAGAGAAAACAATCCTAAAGTCCACATGGAACCAGAATAAACCTAGAATAGCAAAAGCAATTCTAGACAAGGCAGGGAGCATCACAATCGCTGATTTAAAATTATACTACAAAGCTACAATGATAAAAACATCATAGTACTGGCAAAAAAGAAAAACAGATTCAAGGATCATTGGAACAAAATAGAAGCTGTAGAAATAACTCTAAGCATACTCAGTCACCTTATCTGATAAAAGGGCCAAATAACTTCACTGGAAGAAAAATGGCCTCTTTTATTGGTGTTGGGAAAAGTGGCTTTCCATATGCTTAAGATTAATTAAATCTAGATCCATATCTCTCACCATGCACTAAACTAAAATAAAAATGAATCAAAGATCTAAATATTAAAACAGAAACAATCTGCTGGAAGACAAGCTAGGTAAAACTCTTGAATATATAGGTGTAAGGAAAGACTTTATGAACAAAATCCTGATTGCACAGGAAATATTAGAATCAACAACTGGGATCATATCAAATTAAAAACCTTTTGTACAGCAAAAGAAACCACCAACAGACTGAAGAGTTCTGCCCTAATTTATTGGTCCTGATGGGATGACAGGGAAAGAAAATCACTTTGGCAACAATGTTTATGGGCGAGACTTCTTTGGGTCCCAGCTTAACTGTTAGCTCCTCCTTGGAGCAGTCTCTGACTCCTGTACCCTAATGCCACCATGAAGGTTTCCTTCACAGCTCTCACGCTCTACATTTTTATTAATCTCTTTATTTCCGTGGATTTTATAAATGCAAATTACTGTACTACCATTGTGGTTGTCTTCTCTGGAAGGCTGTGAGTGCTAAAAGGGCAGGAATAGGCAGTTGTAATTGTTACTGTTCCCCCTTCAGATGGCTTCATGTTTAGCATCAGAGGCCCAAGTCTGTGGCATGAGTCACAGTGCCTGCCCACGTAGGTGAATGGATGCCTACGCAGGCTCTTCGGTGCCTCCTTATGAGAATTTGGATCAGTCACTTCCCCTCTTGTGCTTCAGGTTCTCCAGTTAGCAAGCTCATGACTTCTGCAAGCTTCTACAAGGCTAAAACACTGTGATTCAGTGAGGCTAGAAAGATCCAGGAGCAACTCACCTCCCTTAAGTCAGGTGTCTGATAAGCAAAACCTGAGGGAGGGTTTCCACGACTCTAGGTAGTAGTTATATTAGAAGTGCCCTGCTGTAACCTTACTGACCTCAGATATCCTCACCCCCTCAGGAAGTTGAGAGCCTTCTAAAACCAAGCCTGGGGCTCTGAATTTGACAAGCCAAACAGGTAGTCCCACAGGAATTCTCCCAGGGAGGAATCAGAGCAGTTACATCCACGCTAGGTCTGGTCTTCAGTTGCAACTTCTCCTTTAGGATTGGAGGCTCTGTCCTCCACCCTCAGGCTCCCATTCATTTCCCCACCCCTGAACTGGCCAGTGCTTCTCTGAATCTGGGGCTCAGGTCTCAAGAAGGTTCTGGAATATTTGAACCCACCTCTAGTCTGTGGGCTCAAGGTTGAAGAAGAAACAGTCTTACAGTGCGTTGGAGAAAGCCCTTTTAGTGACACAGATGAAGAGTGTCATTTTAAATCAGGACATATTATGAGCCAATTTAAAATAGTTTCCCCTCCCTCCCTCTGGGATTCTTTCCAGTCTTACATTTTTCACTTGAAAGAGATGCATAGTAGCAATTAGCTAATCTGATAAACTCTTTGCTCTTTCTCTGAGCAATTTAAGGGACTTTCATGTAGATATCAAAATCTAAACGCACTTACACAGTGAACAGGCAACTCCACCTTTAAAAATTTGTGTTACTGCTATACTTTATTTAAAGTGTGAAATGATGCATTCATTGAAATCCTGTAATACCCAGCAAAAGACAGAATTTAAATGGCCATGACCAGGAGACTAGTTAAATAATTATACTCCCATTCAAGGCAGTTGCAGTTCAAGGTAGCCACTAACAAGAATAAGGCAGGCAGCTCTCTTCGTACTGATACAGGAAAATTCCCAAGAATATTACAGGGAAAAGCCTAAGCTATGGAACCAGTGTAGGTCTCCAACAACTGAGGAATGGATTACAACAAGTGATGTATGTCACCCTGGATTATTCAGCTATAAAGAAGAATGTGATCTTATTTAACTGGATGACATTAAATTAAGGGAAATAAACCACACTCAGAAAGACAAGTACTGCACTTTTGCACTTACGTAGGAAAACTAGAAAAAGTTGATGTGAAAGTTGAATAGTGACCCTAGGGGTCAGCAAGGGTATGGGGTGTGGGGGTGGATACGGGTGGTCCGGTCTGATTGCTGAACACTGCTTGCAGGAATGGCAGCCTCACAGTGAACCGCAGATGTGTGATTCATACATGATAAAAATATTTCAGGGCAAAAAGTACAATGTAGAACAGTGGTTACAGTGGGCTAGCCTTTATATACAAATTAGCCTATATTTAAACACCTATGCATTACAGGTTAAATTGTATGCCCTTCTGAATTCAAATTTTGTGGTCTTAACCCCTTGTACCTTGGAATACAGCCTTACTGGGGGAAGAGGGCATTTATAGAGGTTAAAAGGTGAAATGAGATCATGAGGTCACACCCTCTTCCAGGATGACTAACACCCTTATGAGAAGGGGGAATTTGGATAGAGACATAGCACACAAAGAGAAGGCCACATAAAAATGAAGGCAGAAATCAGGCAATGCTTCTACAAGCCAAGGAATGCCACAGGTGGCCACGAACTGCCAGCAGCTAGGGGTGACGCTTGGGGTAGATGCTCCTTCAGGTCCTTCAGTTTTGGTCTCAGGTGTGCAGCTTGCAGACCTATGATGCATTGAGTTCTCATTATGTAAACCACTTGTATATGGCGCCTTGTGGCAGAAGCCACAGGAAATAATACATCAGCCCCACTGTGTCTGTCTGTATACAAAATCTCTGTCTATAAAATCTGTGCACATGTCATATATTCATATGAACGCTCCCCGTGTATGGACACACACACATGCGGATGATACTGGTTACTTCATGGGAAAGGGCCTATGGAACTGAGATAGCAAAAATAATTTTCACTGAACGTTCTTCTTTCCCTTTTGAATTTTATACACTGTGTGTATATAACCTTCCTACTCTCCAGGCTTCCAAGTCAAATTTAGCCATAAAGATCATAATAGCTTTCTGAAGATCACAATACTCATTCTGAAAATAATCACGTCTTCCTAATGTAACCTTATCATACTGACGTTTCTGGTACCAAATCAGAATTGTGAGGGTTTGCTCCTGAGACAGTTGTCTTGCTAGGATGCTGAGGCTTTTCTGGACTTGGTGGATGAAAGTGCATCAACCAACCGGAATGTCTGCAGGTGCCTAAAAGTGATACAGGGGCAGGAACCGAAGCCTCAGTGCCCCTTGACCTATCCTGTTGCTGGCTCAGATGGGAGTTTCAGATTTGAGGGCTTAGAGAGTATGCAAATAATATTCAGTCTTGTGTCAGAACTCTATTATTACAGAGTCTTGCTACCGTCTGAGTCAGGCAGGTGGTTCTGAAACACTAACTCACTGCGTGCAGAGAAGCCCTTCCTCCTTTCTGGAGTAAATAGGCAGATGGACAGTCACCACATGAGTCATGAAGCCCGAGGCCCAAATGGCTGTGCAGATGGAAAAAAACTGAGATGGTGCACAGGAGGCTTTTGCTGAGCACCCCGTGGAGCCTGCTCCCTGCATGAGCTGCACCTGCCAGAAGGTACCAGTTCCAAGAGCCAGTCCTTCCCTGCAGCAAAGGAAGCATGGAGAGTGGCATGACTATGGCTACCACCGGGGTCATGACTGAAAAACTGAAACCAGTTCAGTGTGGAAGAAATTAGAACGAAGGCTGTTGAGTGACAGGGTTGATTTAATTCTGGTTCCAAATATCATGAAAACACGACCAGGCAGGGAGATGAACGCTTTACTTACCTTAAATGCTAACTTTCCTTGTTAGCATTTAAGGCATTGACAAGTGTTTTCTTTTCAGAGAATCATCTCTCTAAGGGGCAATAGCAAGACCACCTCTCTCTCAGAATCCATAAATAAGCAAATTTCCCTGGCCAGGAAATCTAGAATACAGTATTTGTTTTGGCTAAGAGACATCCCTCAGATCTGCTGAGAAGGCAGTAGATCAGAAAGGCAGACAAAACCCAAGTGTGGTAGTGCACACCTGTAATCCTGGCAGCCTGGGAGGCTAAAGCAGGAGAATCACAAGTTCGAACCCACTCTTGGCAACCTCATGACTTAGTGAGATCTTGTCTCAAACATAAATAAATAAATAGTAAGTAAGTAAAGGGCTAGGGATGTAGCTCAGTGCAAAAGTTCTGGGTTCAGTCCCCCACCCCATAAAAAAAGGACAAAAGAATAATATAAGGTCAAATGAAAGACATATAAATAAAGGTGAATTTATTGCCTTAAACTCTTTCATAAAATCAACCTTTTTATATTTAGCGGATTATGAAGGACAAAGCACAAACCTTTGAGTGTCCAGTGTCACTTTAAGGTACCATGGCACATTATATATATTCCAGCCAACCACTGCCTTTCCAGAAGACCTGCTATGTCCACTCCTGGGGGGACAGAAGTCAACAGGCCAGAACCGTGATCTTGAAAAGCACAGTATACACCTATAAACAATTACCACAGGACAGACTAACACATAAGAACACAGATACCAAAAATCTTATCTGGGAGGACAGAGGAGGGAAAGAGGGAGACTTTCTTTCCATTGAAGGTGATTTTTTTTAAGCCAAATTTTAAGAGTAAGTAGGAATCTCCTGTATTAAACAAGGAAGCATACAGAGTCCAGACAAGAGAAGACCATATTCAAAGACCACTAGCACCTAATTAGGGAGCAGCTGGGGAAGTGGTGAGCAGTTGGCTATGCAGGAGGGAGGGGGTCAGGTAAGAAGAAGCTAGAGTGTTTTGGGGTGCATGGCAATGTAAGAGTCCATCCCACATCATCAGGGGGCCAACGCATGCTTCATCACGGTGAAGTAACTTTACACTTAATGCAGAGAGTAAACAAGGGCATAGGTGGTGGAAGAACGATTAGGAATTGGGAGGCTATTGAATTAGTCAAGGTGAGAGATCATAAAGCCCTGAATGTCAACATGTGAGGATATAAAGAGGAAGAGTCAGATAAGAACCCGGCTGGATATGCAGTAATTAGGACCTCGTAACAGTAGAGGGGTTGGAGAGGAGAGTTTCAGGTTTCTGACTTGGCTTGTGACACTACCCAAGACAGGAGGAGGGGTGAGTCATCATTTCTCACATGACATTTTGGTGAGGACATGGCTGTGGGTCATCTAACTGGAGACGTCCAATAGGCCAGCAGAAGTGTGGGCATGGGCGGGAACTTGGAAGAGAGGATTGTGATGGCATATTTTTCTTGTGACACATTCCTGCTAAGCCTCCATTCCTTGGGTTTGGCTGAGGCCACTGTAGACAGAGTGGTGGGGGAAGTGTTGTCTGAGATCCTGGGTGTAATCTTACAGTCCCAACAGCAAGGCTGCTTTCTTGCCCTGCCTTTGCATGGAGAGTAGAGTTTGGGCAGGCTTAAGGGTGCCTGGCAAGATGGCAAACTGAAAACATATCCGCAGCTCTAGAGCCTGGCATTAAAGTTCCACACATTTTCCAAGTGAGCTTCCCAGGCAGGGTACATTTCTGCAGAATCACCGTCTCAGAAGCCTCAGGACTCAGTAGAGAAATGGGAACCCTGAGGTGGGAGGGGAAGGGAGAGGATCCAGATTCTTCCTCAGTAGGAGGCGGCATCAGGAGGCGAGAGGCACAAAAAGCAATCGGTGATTTGTGTCACCAGAAGATGCCCTGCCAAGACCAGTAAAGGAGAGAGGGGAAGATACACATATTCTAATAGAATTCTGATTCTAGAAGATCTCAGTAATATAACAATTTTTACACTAGAAGATACTTTAGGATGCAAGGGCATAAAACCTTCATTTGCACTATCCATCAGTGGACACTATCCCTGTGAGTTTTGTTGCATATTTCAGTGGTCCACAGATACAGTTATCCATTGAATGGATGATGAAAACGAAGAGTGCAGAGGTTAAATGACCTCCCCCAAAGTGCCTGCTGGGTGGATGGTGACTCCAGGAGTTGGAAGCAGTCTGGCTGACTCCAGGGGCTTGTCCTCTCTACCACAAAGCCACAGGCGCCACACATACATTGTGTGGCTGATCTATCTTATGGTGCTTTGTAGTGGCTAAAAGTACTCTTTTACGCTGATGTCGTCCAAATTGACAGGAACAGGGACAAGATGAAACCTTAATCAGAAATGGCCCTGGAGTTCTGTGGGGCCGGGAGACAGACCCATTCTCTGGTATCCTGCAGGCCGTTCCAGGCCTCTGAGCCTGAGCAGCAGCCTCGGTGAGAGCCGCACTGATGCCGCTGGACACACTTCCCTAAACCACATTCCCATGAGACCAAGTTCTTCCTTGGCCCCCAACTCCTGGGTCCAGAGCCAGCAAGAGGAACTAAACCAAGATGAAAGATAGAGGGCTGGTGGAGATTTACACTTTGCAACATAAAGCCAAAAACGTGCCCTTCGCACATCCCCGTGCTGAAGTTGAACTAGCTTTCTTTTCTGGCTTTTAGACACTTCAGAATGGGCCCAGTGTTCTGTTATTATGCTTAATTAATAGAATGGCAATTGCTTTGGACAGCTGTTCAGTATGTAAGTTGCTAAAGTAGTGACAAATTCCTGGGCACCCATTATTTAGACCCTCTGAAAGTTAGCTTTTAATTACGTATACTATACCTTTCTTCTTTCTCTAGTTGTTTTCCTGTACTATGTAAGAGTAAGTCATAGACTTGATTTCACCCTTAAGCAGTTATTTGTATTTCCTAATAATTGTCCTAAAAATTCTGCCTCTCAAAACAATGCAATTACCTAAATCATGATATTAACACAGTGCAAATCCATTAACTTACTCTACATACCTTACTCAGATTTCTGTCAATTTTCATTTTAACATATAATGTCCTTCCTACCCAAGAAAAACCAGGATTACATGTTGTATTTGTCATGTCTTTGAATATCTGGAATAGTCCCCAAATCTTTCTGTTTCATAACACTGACATTTTTTTAAGCAGACAGCTGTTATTTTGTAGAACACCACTCGGATTGGTCTTTCTCACGGTGAAATTAAGGTTCTACTTTTTCTGCTTTTCTCAATACCTTGTATGAGGGATATGCCCTTAATTAGTCCCATTAAAAGTTAGTGTCTATGCCAGCTCTGGTGGCACATGTCTGTAAATGCCAACACTCTGGGAGGCTGAGGCAGGATGATTCAAAGTTTGAGTTTAGCCTGGGCAACTTAATAATTTAACAAGACCCTGTCTCAAAATAAAAAATAAAAATTTAAAAGGGCTAGAAGAAAAGCTCAGTGCAAAGGCCCCGGATTCTGTCCTTATGACTGGAAAAAAAATTTAGCATTTGCTGCATGTGCCGGCACATGCCTACAGTCCCACTTACTTGGGAGGCTGAGACAGGAAGATCACTTGAGCCCAGGGGTTCAGTGCCAGCAAGAATTCATCTTAAATAAAAAGTAAGCATTTGCTAGTTCTTACTATTGTATTTTATGCTTTGTGACTAATAAGTATCTTACGAAGAGACACTTGGAGACTATGCAAATATCCTGTGTGAATCATCCATAGATGATTCTTGAGTGACTCAAATACTACTATTAAGTTTGCCAAATGATGATATTCTAATTGTCATTCCTTCTATTTGGCATTCAATTAGTCTATAAGGTAGAACTTTCTTGTATGCCTTACTTCTTTTACTTTTTTTTTCCATTACTAAGGTTTGAACCCAGAACTTTTGTACTGAGTTGTTACCCCTGGCCTTTTAAAAATTATTTTATTAATTTTGAGATAGTTTCATTAAATTGCTAAATTTTCCAGACTGGGCTTGAACTTTCAATTTCCCTGCCTTAGTTGTCCTGAGTGCTGGGATCACGTGCAAGGGACACCACACCTGGCTCCTCATTTACTTACTTGTATCAGCGTGGACTCAAAGTCTCTGTTCAGTTAAAATTCTTCACTATTTTTTCTTTGATATTAAATTATCCAGGATATTGGCTAGATGCTTTCATGTAAATTATTTTATCTAATTCTCAATCATGAGGCAGTGAGAAGCCATGATTCCTCCTGTCTTGCAGACAAAGCATCTCCCTGATTCTGAAGCTCAGAGATACTAAGTTTTGCAGCACTGCATTAGTGATCTCCACTTCACGCAGAATGCGTGAGCTGCGTGCATCGCGCATTGATGGACATGTTCTCTCACTACCCCGCAGTTACCTCAGGAGTTAAGTACCTTCCCTCTCCCTCGGCCTCATTTTTTTTTTTAAATGAAAAGATTGGCTCAGAGAGGTTAAGCAGCCCTGTGAAAAAAACCTGTGATGAGAAGTGAAAGTCCCACTGAATCCCCTGGTATGTTCTAGCAAATGCCAGTGTCCCCTGTTAAGACCTTTTCGTTTTGCAGATGAGATACTTAAGTAACTGGTTTTCTGTTTGTTTCTTTGCCACTTAATTCTATTCAGGACAGAGGAGGGGAAGGGAGAGACAGGCTGTTTTACTGACAGCCCGTTTTTGTAATGGTTTCTGCTTTAGCCAAAAGTTGTCTTAACTCAAATCAGTACCAGAACTGTTTTAAAACAGGAGATTTAGGAACAACACAATCCTTGCGGTCTTGGAATAGTTTGTGGCAGTTGAGTTACTAAAACTTTAGTGTCTTAAAGTGAATTTGTTTCAATATTTAGAGAAAAATTTGGTGCCATCTTTTATCATCTAGATACCCCCTACCTTATCAAGTAAATACGGATCTTCCCATCATTAGGGTGTGCTAATTGCAGTACAATGAACAATCTTACTCATAAATCCATGTGCTCAGGAAAGTTACTAATAACAGTGTGAGTAAACCTAAACATCTCAATACTTAATCAAAAAAGGAAACAACCATGTTAAAGCATCAGTCCGGTTTGGCTTTGACCCCTGGGACAACTAAAGGAGTTTCAAGGATCACCAAGCTCATAAGCACCATAAGGATCCATTAGAATCCAGGGCATCATCCCACGCTCACCAAACCCAAATGCTTTGGCTTTAACAAGCTTCCCAGAGGACAGGAAGTTCACACCAGCAGGCCTGGGTGTGCTGGGGCCTCCAACAAGCCTGGTTCGTGTTGGTGCATGACAAACGCAGGCTTTCACCGGCAGAGGCCTGGGCCCTCTTGTCCCATGCCTGGACTCTTGCTCACAATAGTCTCCAATGGAAGCAGGTATTCGTAAGTCCCAAGGGAGGCAGCCAGAGTTCTAGGCAGTTCTCGACCTTGGGGAATGTTCTGAGCCAGCCTCCATTTTGCTGAGCTCCAGGGCTGATGCATTTTTTTTTTTCTAGTACCGGGGATTGAACTCATGACCTTGTGCCTACCAGGCAGGTGTTTAAGCCACTGAGCTAAATCCCCAGCCCTATGTATCTTTGCCCAGGTATCTGATGCATGGGGTCTATACATAGTTCTTGGCAGCTCTGAGCAAAGTTCTGAGAAGCTTCTTTGAGGGGAGAGGGGGAAACAAACTCTAGGTCTAGTTTCTCTAGGTCTAGTTAAAATTAGTGTAAATAAACAGCGTGCTATTAAAATTAGCGCTGATAAAATTAGTGCTATTAATTTGCAAGGCAGAGTATTGCCTGCCTTTAGTAAATGTTACTTCATCTCCAAGTGTTCCAGGAGCTTCTCGCTTAGGTCCAAATGGGATAGTTATCGTTTCTCCCTAGTTCTACACTCCACCCCAGTCCTTCCCCCAATAGGTGGAAATCATCTCAGCTGGAACCAGGTTCAGGTGTCATCCATCATTTTAACTCCCAAGTGACCTAAGGGGGCGTGCTGATAAACGTTAACAGCTGACTTGGGCAGGGGCTCATCTGTAGCATCTGGTGATTTCAGCTGTGTGAATAGCGCTCACCGTGGGCAATTTGAAGCTGCTAGTGCTGTATGTGTGAGCTTAAAGGGTCACGGGTAATGTTAACCACAGTAAGAGGCTGTTAGTGTGTGAGAACTGTGGGTCAGCTCAAGTTTCCAAACCCATCCTTTCCAGTGCTGGCTGGAAAAGGGATGGAAAAGGACGTAGACATGAGCCTCACGCATCGCCCCTCCATGGTGTGGAGCCTCAGAGTGGGTGCCCCAGTCCTAGAGCTCCACTTTTTACTCAGAGTGGCAGAGCTCAGGTGACTGAGTGCTGCTATTCTTTGTCTCTCCCTGTGAGCACCCACTCATAGGCTTCCCAGTTCTCAGGCTCCCCATCAAGGGGGCAAGAAGACTGCCAGACATTTTCTCATGGCTCTAAATATTTCACTGCCATCAGTATGAAATAATCCAAATACTGATGACCTTTGGATTTAGTTAGGCCTTTACCTATTCCCCAATCAACCAACCACTCTGGATGGATCCAGTGATCCCCTAGGCCAGACCAGGGCCACATAATCACCACTGAATTCAAGGCTGATGCCAGGCCAAACAAATCCATCAGATCCAAGGACAGGTGAGGGCTTCCTCCCAAAGGAAAACAGAGGTACTATTAACAGAAGACAGAGCTTCCCTTGGAGTGGGAGAAGTGAAGGGCAGGTAAGCCTGAGTTAGCAGCACAAATGGGAGTAGTACCTAGCTTTGGGTGTGGACACACTAGGAGCCCAATAAACACTAAATGAATAAAAGAATGAACACTGTTTCAGATCATGGTAGAATGATAAAGAGTTAGTGTCTCTGGGTCAGTGTGAAACATTGGAGAAAAGAGGGTGGTGCCAAATCTACACTAAGGAGCTAAGACTTCCCTTCCCTTCCCTTCTCTTTCCCTTCCCTTCCCTTCCCTTCCCGTCCCTTCCCTTCCCTTCCCTTCTTTTCCTTCACTTTCCCTTCTTGTTTCATTTTTTTTCACTTTTCTTTCCCCCCTCCTTTCCTTTTCCCTTCGTCTCTCTCTCTCTCCCTTCCCTCCCTCCTTCCTGTGCTCTTTCCCTCCCTCTCACAGGGAACATTTGAAGATTTATTGGATAAGATGTAGGCCAGGTGTAAAATGTGGAGCACTGAGAGATACTCTGAACATATCAAAATTCTGTGTTTAGGGTAAAATAAGATCTTTTCTGTGGCCCAAGAATCCATGCCCCCCACTCAGCCCCAGGCCTGTAGGATCTCCTGTAAGGTCTAGAATCTCTTCCTTTACCTGGTAGTCCTTGAAACAAGAGATCTCTGAGCACGCCTCAGGGACAGGGCAGCAACAGGGTATCTGTGGCTGAATAGACAGACCCACCTCTTCCCAGGGCCTCCAACTATGCTGCCCCTCCCACGCAAAGGTGAAGGTCTCAACTGGGAGCCCTTGGAGTTTCTCCGACTCACATCTTGGGATGGTTGAACAGGTCTGGGTGCGGCCCCTAGGGTATGTGAATATCTTTCTGAGCCGAAGAGCACTTCGTGCCATCCAATTCCATCTCATGATTCTGCATGATTTATTGCCATTCTTGATTACAGCCGACTGGTGGATCCATCGTGAGAACTGCAGGGTGAGGTATCTCAACACTGGTGAACCACCAGAGGGGACAGTCATCGAGTGATGACTTGAATGAGCAGGCTGGAAAAGTATATGCAGAGGGCTCTAACTGACCCAGTAAATTCCTGTTAGGAGACCCAGTTATGGCTTCTCATGCCCCAGAATGGGTAACAAATGTCAGATTTTGAAACACTGGCTTTCCTTGCCAAGTGAAAAAAAAAAGTGGACCAATTGCAGGATTGATCAAACAAGAACAGTGTTTAATCATTTTATATTGCAGTGGATATTTTAAATGTTCTGCTTGCTCTCTGAAGTGACTTTTCTAACTGATATGTTATTATATTCTTACCAGAGAATTCACCTAAAGCTGGGGCCTCTCACACTGGGCCTTCAAATAAAGGCACTTGGCAGACAGAGCTTTGCTAAGAAGCCGTCGGAGGCTGTGGGTAACAGACTTATTGCTCTTTACTGACATTAGGAGTTCCCTGTGGTGTCCTGTACACCTTGCTCAGGGACAAAGCCCGAAAACTATGGGCTTAGGCCAGGGTCAATTACTGAATCAACCAATCGCTTTGTCTCGGTGGTTTGGGTGATGTCACAGGCCAGACAAAGGCCACATGGCCACCGCTGGATCTGGAGCTGCTGTCAGGCCACACAACCTTTGGGACCTTAGGGAGGGACAGGTGGCTCTCCCAAAGAAACACCGAGGTGCTGATACTAGGAAAAGGCCAACCAGATAAGAACAATAGCTCCTCCCCTGGGGTGGGAGAATTGAAGGGCGTTCGGTGGGACTTCTGAGCCCTCCCAGAGTTAGGAAGCATGAGGGTTAAGAGCATAAGCTCTGGGGTCAGTTCAGGTCAAATCTCTGCTCCGTTACTTATTAACTCATGACTTTGAACAAGTTACCCAATCTAATATTTGGCTTCCTCATCTGCAAAAGAGTGGCAACGGTGCTCGTTTCACAGGACTGATTAAATGAGACCCTGTATGTGTAAGTCAATGCATCTGATGCCTATGACATGGAAGTGCTCCCTCAGGGGGACCTGCACCATCACTGTCATCGTGGCACGCAGGCGTGAGCCCTTCAGGGACTGCAGAGCCTATGTAAAGGTCTCCTTCAGGAGCCTGTCTCAGTGGAAGTCAGAACTCCCTGTACCCTGCAGGATCTCAGCTGTCATCAGCTTTGAGTCCCCTGCTCTCTCCTGCAGCCCTGACTTCTCCCAAATCTTGTGAGGCTTAAGAAGGAGTTAAAAACAAAAAACCTTGCAAATCATCTAATTTTGAACAATAGCAGATAGGGCTAGAAACACTGGTTTTCCCAACGGCAGATACAAGCTCATGAGACTCCCCTGGCAATCCCACAAGAGCTAGTAGGTCTGGCTCAGCAGCTGGGTCAGGGTGGGGAAAAGGACTGTTTTCAAATTGCTAAGTTTAAAAAAAATCTTATTACTTATTTTCAGCCAGCAAAACATGGCTTGGCCCTGTGCAATGGCTGTCCCCAGGCAGTGTGCTCAGGGGTGATGGGGCTGGCCAGGTCTGCATCTGGGGTTCCTGGGGTACCTAGAGAACCAGGAGCGTCTGCATGACTTCCCCAAATGGGAGTTACTCACCCAAGATGAGTGAGCAAAGGGCTCCAAAAAAGAAAGTTCTTTAATCAAGACATATCTAGCCCCTATTCCTGCCCCTGCAAAGCCTGAGCTGTGTGCATGCCAGGCGCTGTGCTTTCTGAAGGGCTCTCTGCTGGGAAGGGCAAAGGGCAGCTGTCACCATCAGCTCCGGGGAGGGAGGAGACTGCTGGGGAGGGATGACACAGCCAAGTCAAAAACTTCCAACAAATTAAAAAATAATCACTTGTGATGTGACTAGGTGTTATGTATTTATGGACAATCACATGTGCCTATCTAAAGATTTTTGGGGGCCAGTGCTGGAGATTAACTTTATGCTTAGCAAGCACTCTACCACGGGGGTACACCCCCAGTCCAGAAACTTTCAAGGAAATTTCAGAAGGGTAAATTGGTTCTAAAAGCAGATAGACCTATGTGGGAATTTTAGATTAGCCTCTTCCTAGCTTGTGTGAGCTTCCTGGTAGTTTTCTCACCTATAAAATGGTAGTAATGTTTGCATGTCTTGAGGATTGAGTGAGTTAATATCACAGCGCAGGTGCCTGGTAGTAAGTAAATGTTGGCTAATATTGTTGTCAGTGAGGGAAAACACAAGCCCCAAGGCTAGGTGGGTTGTGGATAAGGGTGACTAGTTTTCCTTTCTCCAGAAAGCCATGTTCTTTTCATGTTCCAGTCATGCTGAGGTCAGACCCTCACCCCTACCTTCATGCGTTTTGGTCCCTATTGTCCTTCTGCTTGTGACATTTCTGTTTGCCTAATGGTGAATTCCTTTCCCTCTTTCAAGGTGCCATCTTTTCTGAGAAGCTCTCTCTGGTTCTTACTCCCCATATGGCAGCCACCTGTCCCTTAGGCCAAGTTCTGTAAGGACGGAGGTCACGTCCTCCATTTCCTGATGGAAGTAGCACCCGGTACAGGAGAAGTGGTTGCTGAATGGAAACATAGAATGTAGTGTGATTGCTCTTGAAGGCTGATGGTCAGTTATTCTCCATTCTAGGAAAATCTGAGCAAAAATAGATTTAAGCTGAAACATGAGAAATTTCAATCAGACACAAAGAATTGCCTTAGTCAGAGCGCTGGATACCAGACCAAATTCCCATGGGACTGTGCAGAATTTCCTTGATGGGTCCTTAGAAAAGAGTACTTTTATTGTGTGAGGTGATTCTGATGTGGTGTTGCTTGAATGCAGGCCCTAGCTTGGTGTGAGAGTCGTAACACAATGCCTATGTAACCCAGATGGCAAAGGGGTATTTTGGCTTATGGTTCCTCGTGTCACCTCTTCCTCTGAAGAGGCTGGGAAAGAGCACAGCTGTGTGACCCTGAATGGAGCAGTTAAGTCTCGCACTAATAGAACTCAGTCTGAGGCCATGAGCAAATGGAGTTTGCCAAGGGTCATATGTGCTTTTGAGTGCCCAATTCTAATAAAACTCAGGTTTTTGTTTCAGCTTTTTCACAAAGGAAGATTTGAAAGACAAAATTAAAAAAAAATAACCCACATTGAATAATTAAAAAAATCTAATAATCCATCCCCATAAAATGCAAGGACATTTATCCAGTGTTAGAATATATATGTGAACTTTAGCATGAATACACGTTCTGGATGTGATTCGGTACCTGATGAAAGGACCCATGAATTGAAATCCACTGATTTGCAGGTTGATGTTGAGAAGGCATTAGTTACCTGGACTTTTGCTAACAGAGGCTGTCACGAGCCTCCAGGGTCGGTTATGTAAAAGACTGGATAAATATGTAGTGTGAAGGAGCTGCCAAGTGCTGTGTGATACAGCAGATCTCAATTTTGATCATTGCAATGGAAAACCTTCTTGCCTTGGTCCCTGCTGTCTGCAGGGCGTCCTGGGGGTGGGGGGGAATGCAGCGTGGACGCGCCCCATCTTAAGGACAGCTATTGGAAGCTCTCCCATGCAAGCAGCCTCACCCATGCTGAGCAGGAGCGTTGTGAGAGCCTCCCTTGGCTGCTGTGCGGGCTGGAGCCGGCCAATGCAGACCAGCTCAGCACAGTTAATGAGTTGCAGCTTAGCTTTGTGCTATTAAAAGCAAGGCAAGCCGATGACATTGACACATTGCGGGTAGAAGAGACGTGTGGTATCTGAGTGGAGGTTGAGAAAGAACTGAGAAAAGAAGAAATTAGAGCCATGACATAATTGTCAAGAGAGCAAGCATATTTGGGGTCTGAGAACACCTTTCTTCACACCCACTGTATAACATTTGCCTAATTTCAAATGTCCATCAAATCCATTTCTAACCGAGGTGTTCTTACAACTAACCGTGCAGCCAGAACTAACAAGTGAAAAACATGGAGCAAAGCACAGGACGTGACTACTTGAGCTCTGCTCTGAGTGGGTGCTAAAAGCAAAACGAAAATGAAAACCTTTGTTAGGAAGATGTGAAAGTTGAAGTGACTGAGAAGTCTGTTGGAAAGGCCAAGGCCACAGATATGAACACACACCAGATGGCTCATTCTCTTCTGAATGGCATCAGATACACATGTGTGCCATGCTCTGGGAAGCTACACCTAGGTGCTGAATGCTGCTACCCACGTAGAAGGCTCTGGGTACTGGGAGAGTTTTCCAGAGGAGCCTGCAGGCTTGGCAAGGGAGCGGGTGCTAGAAACCTGTCTTAAATGGCAAACAAGGACGACAGTATCATTTGGGTGAGCCACAGATTCCAATTCCACCTCCTGAGACCCCGCTACCGGGAGCATCCCATCTCTTCCTCCTGCCCCTTGGCAGCTGTCTTAAGTCAGAAGCCTCACCTTGGGGCTCCAAAGCCCTGGTTCTCCATTTTTCTCCTTCATAGAACATAAAGAGGCCCCTGAACTTGCAGCAGAAGCTAGGAGCTCATTTTAAACCTGGGTCCCAGGCTGCAACTTGGGATGTTCCTGCAAGAGGTAGGATGGACAAGAAAACTGAGGCATGTGGCTTGGCCTGTGGCAACACGTTCCAAATTCTAAACAATCATTGCGACAGATGTACAGGGTGACTGCTTGTGTTCTGGCTCCTTTGATTATGCCATGCTGTCTTCATGAAGTTCCATGAAAGAGTAACTGATTAGAAAACTGATTTTTTTTTAATAAAACAGTGTGTGTTCTAGGAGATAAAAGTCAGAAATGTTACACTGAACATGGACATTTTGAGGCTTAATTGTGCAATATATTCTCAAGTGTGAGAGCATTTGACCACTTCTTAACTAGGAAACAAGGCCATGGATATAGTTCAGCTGCAGAGCACTTGCCTAGAATGCAAGAAGCCCTGGTTTCAATCCCCAGCACTGCAAAAAGAAAATCCTTACTAGAACACAAAGCTCCTCCAAGTTCATCAGAAAGTCAGTCCTGTTGCCAACCAGGGCAGGAGATCTTTGATCATAGCCTATGTGTGCTTCTTTGAAGAAATATTAAAATATTTTTCAAGTCAACATGTATCAGAAACTCAAGAAACAAACATACCACCAAATGGAAAAGTCATTTAATTCAAAAATCATACTTCCACTCGTTTCATAGCAATTGTCACATAAACCAACCAAATGTAAGAAAGCTAAGTTTCAGAGGCCGTTCAGCAGAAAGTGTATTTTCTTTATAGATGTACACAGTGACGCAAAACACTTTTTTTTACAAAAGCCTGAACATGGCAAACTGTTTCTCTAACAACAGGGAAAAATATTCTATTCTAGTCACAGATTCCTTTTTTTAATTATGGAATTTGATTCTATGTACCAGTCAATATTCAATACTGAAGTTTTAAAACAGTGCATTATTTATGGTATTCTTAAAAAGAAAACATTAAAGTGCCATTTTATAAGTACTTTATTGATATTGTATCACACAGCACTTTACAGTATAATCAAAGTAGCCTAAATTATAAATTAAACATGCAAATAGTTTCTTTCTCAAAATATGGACAGAATGTTTTTTAGAGTGCCTTTGAACACTAGCCTAGCATTTGCTACTAAGCATTTATGGGATTGATTTTTTTTCCAACAAGACTTTTAATAAGTTAATAAGGAACACAGCTGCAGATAATATCTATTTGATAAATATGAACAGTTTTAAAATGGCACTTAATTTACATCTTTGATCTTTCAGCAGGCCATTGACAGCCTTTTTTTTTTTTTTTAATTTTCAATTTCCAAATCAAGGCTGTAAATGCTCAGCAACTGCCAGTTCGAGCGGGTCTCTAAGTGAGAGTCTGTATCTTTACATATGTAGATATGTGCACGCACGAACACACACACACACACACAAACACGCACACACATATTTTAGAATAATCAGATGTATCTTTGCAGATCCAAGGTTGATTCTGGCATTTAAATACCCAAGAAAGCTGCTTGTAGGTGTCCTTTTGGATGACTGTAGAAATGGCTGATGCAGAATGGCAGACTGTTGTAGGCAGTCTGGGGTTGCTCCAAGTGACTCAGACATTTTGGTTATCAACAGTCTGATGCAAAAAATTTGACATAACAATCAACTCGGTTAAGTGCTACATTCCTGTGTGTCTAGGTCTATGCCCCAGGCTTTGCTTTCTAAAGCAATCCACCTTGAAAGATATTTTTACTTTGTAACATCCTGCTAAACTTTCATAAAAATATTAGTTGTGTGAAATATTTCTGATAATTTTTCTTCCTAAGAACAATACTTTGTCCCTTTGAAAACATTCAAAATTCTTCAGTATGGTTTGCCTTTTTCTTTTTCTCTGGTTTGGTTACATCTGATCCTTTTCCTCCCATAAATACAGGGGCTTCCATTAGAACACCACATTTCAGCAAGGGCTGGCTGTGAATGACATCTAGATTCTCTGTGGCCTCTCTGCTGTGGAAAGTTCTTTAGTTAGACAAGTACTGTAGGCAGCAAAAGGAAGAAAGCTAATTACTACTCGCTGGATTTTTTGTCTCAGGTGTGCTGTAGAATTGCACACATTTCACAGCTCTGTACTGTTGTCATTTTGATGTCACAATTACAGAGAAGTGGTTCAGCGCCCAGATCAGCATGGCTGCCAAACACACTGAGTGCGATAAGACACATTTTTAAAACACCAGCTCAGGGTGTGTGAGAGGGTACTGTGCTGACTTTACAGGGATGTGGGGCAGGTTTGTCCACATAATTGCTCACAGAGCACCTAGGACATTCCTTTGAAACTCAGGTAGCTAAGAGGCTCCTTGGTCCCTTCAATGCTGGTGACCTGCTAGGGCAGGGTGGTTGCTCGTAAAACAATGCTAGAGCAAATGATGGGTGCCAGGGTGGCCACTGGTATACCTTGGAGTCCCATGTCTAGGAGACAGGCTTGCTTTTGGAGACATAAGCCAGAAGACAAAAGGTGCCAATAAGTAGTCATGAACAGATGATCAGGTTGGCTTTAACATTGTCTCCTTTACCCCTCAGTCGCAGATGCTTTAGGAGACTCTAAAGATGAAAGAGCCTTTAGTGTGACTGTGATTACCAACTTCAGAAGACACATTCAGCCAACTGAATATCTCCTCAAGCTCAGATATGGCACATACATCTCTGGAGTCTTGGGCAAGTGCCTGAGATGACCATGCCACTAGCAATGGCTCTGTCTTGTTAATACCATTGTGCCAATTCTTGTTGCTTATTTTCTTTTTGCCTCTCTGTCCAAAAAGCTCTCACAAAAATACATGCTTTATGAATACACTAAAAAACTGGATCTAATGCTAGAATGCCAATGAAGGTTGTACTGTACACAATCTCTTCTTGTATATTTATTTTGAAAAACAAGAATTTCCTAGTCTATCAGGATTTTACTTGCCTGGGGGCATGGATTTGAAACTAGCTATCTCCTCATGCCATGATATTGTTTAGCTATGGAATTCTATGACTCCCCAAAGGAAGAGTGAAACATACGAAGCTATAGCTGATTCCTCAGCATAACGAAGGACCAGTTTAGGAACCCTGGTGAATGGTTTTCTATTCTTTTTTGGGGGGGGGTTTACTGGGGATTGAACTCATGACTGCACTTGCCAGGCAGGTGCTTATGACACTGAGCTAAATCCCCAGCCCCCGATTTTCTATTCTGATGCCAATCCATTCCCTTAATCTGCTTTAAAGTTCTCTATTTAAACAGAATCATGAGTAGGGGCATAGACACTGGAGAGAGTAAAATTTCTTTTTCATCTTCAAATTCCTTCTGACGTGGTGACTCATACATTCTGAAGTTTCTCCACCTAGCAGAGAGGAGGAAAGCCTGGAGGGACACAGGGAAGTGGCAGTCATCTGTCATAGGCCCAGCGTGGCCCTAGTGAAGTGGGGAAGAGGTTTTCCTATAAGATCTCCTCGGTAGCAGCTCTCAGGCACGGCCAACTCAGGAGGGAGGCAGATGCTTCCAAACAGGCAAGCCGGGGTCAAGTGTCTACAAGTGTTCTTCAGCAAGGACATTTAAGCAAGAGCCTTGGCCTTCTGACTTTCCATGTGAGTTCCAGTTATGACAGGGCAGGTGACAATTTAAAATGTCAAATGTATCCAAAGCATTCTGCTGGGCTCTTCCAGTTTGGAAAACACAATGATATGTGCGCATGCATCCCTCTCAGTCTCACGTCCCACTTTCTTCTCATTCCCAAGTCCCAAGGGGATAGGTTTGGCACTGATGAGCCCATTCATTTTTTTTCCCTTGGTCTTTCAATGATAGTATTCTTAAGTCCTGTCATGCTCTTGTCCACACTTAATTCTTGCTCCCTGATTCAACAGTAGTATCTTGCTGGCTTCTGGGTGAGGTCTTGGGCAATAGGTACTTTATAATCTTTGAAATAATTGACCAGTGAAACACAATGACAAAAATCTGTTAACTTTAAAGCCATCTTTAAAACTGGAGTGGCGCAATCTATATCCATCTTGGGGTCTTTTTCTTATTCTAAGGGTCACAGGGAATCAGGGAATCAGGAGCTGAAAGGGTTGTTTAACAGCACAGCACTGGAGAACTAAAGATCCTAAGCCTGGCTTTTTTTTTTTTGAACTTAATACACACACACACACACACACACACACACACACACAAAATTTGCATACTACATTGACCTCATTTATAAAGCCTCAGAAGCAAGGAGTACAGCAACTATCCCATTTCCTTCTGTCCTGATATCTTGGGGTACCAAGAAATACACCTGAGAAGAAAAAACAAAAACAAAAAAACCCCCAAAAACCTCTGGCTCCACCTATTTAAATCCTGAGCTTTATCTTACTGCTAAGTAAATGTTCTTTGTAACTCTCATTGCCAGAAGATAGTCCATCTCTAAACTCAAAGCTCGAGGAATTCTTAGACACAGAAGGCTGACCACCATCGCTTAGTCACACGTACAGTGGGAGTCCACAGAGGGAGCACACATACGCTCTCCTTCCACCAGCCCAGAGAGGGGACCACAACCCTGACTCTGCAACCTGGCCGTGTCCCTCTCTAACACACTTGTTTAGCACTCAAAGCCTAAATGTGTAGGGCAACTAGCTTAAAGAATATCAAATATAAAACTTTGCCATATAGTATTTCAAATTACTCTATTTACAAGTTTATCTTAAAGAGAAAAGTAAAAGATACAGTAATTCAACACAATTCAAGTTTTTCCTTTTCTTCATTAAAGGTCCCCTAATGGAATTCCAGAAACAGGAAACGCTCTCTGGAGTGATGCTGCTATCCGAGGGGCTTCTGGGGAGCTTGACAGTTTATAGCTTGTCTGTCCAGAGTCCCTCTTGAGAACACATTCACACGTGGGAGATATGGTCACTCTGTTCTTTGGAGGCCAAGTGACTTTGAAATGTCCTGGTGGAACATCTCCATAAGAGGCGGTCTTCCATAAGACACACCCCTCATTGACCAGGAAATTCCCTTTCTTGGAAGGTACTGTCCCTGCCTCCCTGGCCCAACCTTTGGCTGTCTTCCTGAGTCACAAATGTCTCACGCCTCAAAAGCCTGAAATTCCTTTTTTCTGGGTGGCAGTGAATGCAGATGTCCTTCTAAACAGACCACAGTGAAACCCCAGAGTCACCCCTGAAAATTATAGGTCACCAGTCCTCAGTAGCCCAAAGCACTGTACAGGGCTGGTCAATAATGGGCGGGGGCAGGGGCAGGGACGAGTGAAAAGGAAGATGTGAGAGAACCTGTCAGATGCTGTTACCCACTGGGAGGTGGCACCTTGCCCCCCTAGAAAGCAAACACCAGTTGTGTAGACAACAGAAATATTAAGCCTGCATGTAATTTAATCTCAAAGCATTACTAGAGTTTGCTCTAAATATATCTTGGTGCTGCTGAAATTCAGAAAGTGAAGTTTTGTCTGCCCCAAAGAGCCCACCTTAATACCTTGATCCTCTGCTTCAGGTTGTCGCAAGGCCATTCACAAAACTACCAAGAAGGGAAGGGATAGAAGTGTTTGGTTTGGTTTTAGAGTAAGCCGAGTTGCCATGGTTACTAGGCAACAGCAGCCCTCAGCAGCAGAGAAGTTCCTAGCTCAGGAGGGGAGGACATGGGGTGTGTTTGCTCCTTTGCATGAAAGGGCTGGCCTGAATTTTGTTGATGATGGGCCAATGGCTGCTTCAGAGGGGGTGAGAAATTGGATCTTACATAAGCAAAGCCATAACCCTTCTCCATCCTGCCTGTAGACAGACAGACCCAGCTGCCTGCTGCAATGTGGGTCTGAAGTAGCAGGAACAGGCGTAGAAAACATGTCAGCAGTAAACAAAAGCAATGAGCCAGCCTGGATCTTGCTGCCTTTTTTTTTTCCCTGCCCTATCAAACTTATCTACACTGTGTGCTCTTGGGGACAACTTATATCTTACTTTCTTTTTCAGAAGTCTGGGGATCTGCATGACTGTTGAAATAAATTCAGCATTCCCCATTTAGGAGACTCCTAAGAAAGCTTCGCAAGCCTTTCTCTAGATTATCAAAATCAAATGGCCTCCTCTCCTGATTGACTTCTGCTTGCAGTATTGCCACACGTCAGCTGAGATGACCATGGAGATGGGTGACGTGAGTTCCCAGAAACGTTCATGATGACAGGTAGCAAGAGTCAGTCTTCTCGCACTTCTCAGCAGCAACGAGAAATAGCTAACACACTGGAATCAGCAGTTGTCATGGATACCATGTAAAGCGCAGCAGTTCTACTGAGGCTCGCGGTTAGAGAAACTCCACGTAGTTCTCAGGGATGAGGCCAGTCTTTCCATTCAGAGTCCCCTCCAACCAGCCAGGCTCCTGGGATGGATGAACTGTACAGGAGAGGGAGAGAGGACAGGCAATGATATAGACAGAACAGGAAGTTGCATGCTGCGGGGTAAGGAGAAAGTCTGGGGAATGAATGCAATCGCTTCTAGGGTTTGTTTAAACCAGAAACTCTTAATCTTTTGTGGCATATAAACCTTCTGACGAAGGCTGGTCTGAGCTTTCTCCAGAACGAAAAAGAAAAGAGACACAGACATTCAAAATTTTGCATGCAGTTTTAGGCGTTTCATGGACTTTCTGAAGTCCCGAGTTTAAACTATAAATAACACATTTATACTTTTTAAGCTTACCTCTAATCTGCATCTATGTGTATCACCCATCCATCCACTCACCCATCTATCCTTCCATCCTTCCATCCATCCATCCATCCATCCGCATAGGTACCCATGTACCCTCTTAGTATCAGCTATGAACCAAGGGGAGTGCCTGTGGAGGACCACTAATGAAGCAGTCCTTATGGATATTTAGCTTTTAATTATGCATTTTACTTTTCTTTGAAGCCTTTAATTCTAATTTCCTTGCGAAGTTCTTCTGTGCTTCCCGTTTTTCATTTTATAGCTTTTGAATTCTCTCCTTCTGCTCCACTCAGGCCCTGTGTTATTTTCTTCCAGCACTCTAGAATTTCCTTTGTCCTATATAACATATGAAAGCTGACTTTTTCCTCTTTATACTGCAATTTTCAAAGCTACTGTCTCTTTGATTTTTCAGTATACAAAGAATATAGATCCATTTCTGTGACATCACAATCCATTTCCATGGAAACCACTGTGATATTATAAAGATTATAGAAAAATCCAGCTGAGTCTGCAAAGTAATCAATAGCAGGAAGGAAGAGAAGTAATAGTGAAACTACAAGGGGGGAGGATATTTGTGCTTGTGAATCAGACATAAACAGATCACTCTGGGGGTGTAGCAAGGCATTTACTCTTCATGTATTAGGAAAACTCCAATTATTCAAGATTGTTTGGAGAGAATGAATTTCCCCTGTTCCCTTCCTGGGCTAATTAAGTGACTTCCTGAGCTTGTTTTAGAAAAGCATTTCTGTCCCAATACTACTATGTAATTCTAGCTTGGCTTGTAGGGAAAGAACAGAGACCAAAGTAACTAAAGGACAGGGAGCCAAAGGACAAGCACTGAGGCTTATGGAAGATCAATGTCAAACCTGTACAGACCTCAAATGCCTCTTCAGAAAAAGACAAGGTCAAACAGCTATTAGCTGACCTCCAAAACTCACACAATTTCCTGTCGCTTGTTCAATACTAAAGGCAAAGTAGCAAGGATGCTATAGATCCATGGCAACCATCACAAGGGAAGAGGGAGAAGAGCTGTGGAGG